>VZTH01008570.1:62500-118684 GCA_013397815.1 Aleadryas rufinucha | reverse complement strand
TTTTTTTTTTTTTTTATTTTTCTGATTTGTTTCCTTTCTCACAGTGAAATGAGATTATATGTGGAAAAAATGACCAATGGAGATGTGTAAAAAAAGTAACTTGCATCAAAGTAGTGGATTTTCAGATAAGTCTGAGATAATCTAAGAATGCAAATATTAAATATAATGAATTTACAAGGTTTTTTTGAAAACCCAACTTTTAAACATTTTTCTAGTAGCAATAATCTTAAATTATGACAAATTTAAATTTTACTGCCTGTCATGCAACCTCCATTTACTCAACTTTTTCACACATCCTTGATCTATCAAACCTTAAACAAAGCATAATAATGTACAGAGCTGAAATAAGAGCATTGTTTAACCAAGATTGTTCTAGAAAGTATTTCCCTTATTGGTGAATACCCTCAAGGCCTAAAACTCAGCTGAAGTGTGGCAAGAAAATTTTCTATTTTTTTGAGCTGCCCTAAGACACAGAAATACTCTTGTTTATGTGGATAACGGAGGGCAAACCCACAAAAAACCCCAACATGAAAGCCCTCCAAAAAGCCACTGTCTATGCTGCTCATCTACTCTGATCCTTGAGGCAAGGGACATTCACTGTGCCCTGTGACTCTGCTCTTAGTATGGACAATATCTTCTGATGCAACTATATTTCCAAGATGTGTAGCATTCTTCCAAAAGATATTTTTGAAGAGAAAACTCAGAATATTATCTACATTTTTTTTCTGTAAAATTGGCAGTCTGCTATAGGTCTGATTAATTTTTCCAGAAGAATTTCATTGTGCTTTGAAATGAAGGAGAAAATGATGCCTCTTAGTTATGTTGGTTTATCAAACCTCAGGAATGAGCGATTTTGTCTTCAAGAAAACCTGGAAGCAATGATTTCACGGCATGCAAAGTATTTTAAGATACCCTCAGAATATCAAAACCAACATTTTGCTTCCTTCCCCATAACTGATGGAGTTATTATGGGGGTACTTTTGCTTGGTTTTGGTTTTAGTTTTGAGGTTTTTTGGAAGCCCTTTGTCTTCCATTGCCATGTCAGAAAATATCTAGTCAAAGGCTACCAGACTAGGTTCTAAAATAGTATATAATTTTAGGAAAGTTTTGACTCTCTTAATCTTACGTTTAAGTTGTTGCCAGTTTCTTTTCCTACTTATCCATCCTTCCTTCTCACCCATGTGCCACTTCCCATGCTCTCATTCTTCAGGATAGGAATAGCATTAAAATTCCATATAAAACTGTCTGAATGGCCTTAAGTTTATTTTTTCAGAAATCAGAGGGAGAAATGACATTATGATAATGCAGTTGGATGTTCAATCTGTCCATAATGTCCAGCAATGAAATAAAAACACCTGCAGTGACCCATGGGTACTCTCTCTTTTGCAGCATCAATGACAGTGAAAAGCTCAGTGTACTTTGCTGAGTACGTCAGCATTCTGATGAGCACTGAGGCAGTGGACTCAGTAACTGTATCTGCCCACCTGATCCATGAGCAGCTAACAAGGAACTGAGAAAGAATTGTAGAATTATGTTTATTATTGTGCTGGGATTGTTGTTTGTAGGAAGGCTGGCACCTGAAATCCAAGGCCAAATTTTGCAATGTGGTGAGTGCAGTCAGCTGAGAGTGCTCTGTGCTGCTCAAGAAACACTGAATATCTTGCAGAATGGGATCTTTGGAAAGATTTGAGTGTGCTTTTGTGAGCATTTGCCTTTCCTCTACAGAGTCCTTAAGAGCAATTCGAGAGATAGATAACAGAATCCTTTCAGAGTTCAAATGTAAATCTCTTCAGAATTATGTTCTCTATAGGAGAGTAAACAAATAAACATAGTAAGAACTGCAGTAAAAATATTGCACTTACAGAGAGCTTTTCTTGTGTCTTACAGAGCTTTTCATCTAAGGATCTCAAAGGGCTTTATAGATGGTACTTATCTAACCCTCATAACACCTTTGCAAAGGTAGCACTTGGGTATCATCTTCATTTTCAGATAAGAAACTAGAAATGGAGGCATAAGAGAAGTGAGACAGTCTGAAAAATAGGACTCGGGTCTCCTAACTCGCTGTAATAACATGAGAGAGATCATTGTAAATAAATGACTTTTGAAAAGTATTTAAATAGCACATAATCTGAAGTTAGGGGTAATCTTGTCATTTTCAATTTGTGTTTTCTTTGGCATTCTGTTTTTCTAATTTACAGACATTGAAACCATGTTTCATGTAATTATTGTTGAAGATTTTTTGATTTCTCTTTTTTTCCCCTGGAAAACAGTTGATTTACAACAGATAGTCATATGGACTGTTGTTGTTCTGGTTCACCTTTAATGATATCATAATCTAATGAATAATTAATTAATTATGTCATATTCATTGTTCTATCTGGAGAATAGCCATTTAACATCTGACCACATTCCTCTAGATTTCTATGAAGAGATAGATACCAGTGGTAGAAAAGGAGAGAAAATAGTTTATATTAATTTTATGTACAGAATCAAAATGCTGTTAATAGTTCTGTTTTATACTTAAAAAGGGCAAATATTTTTGCATTTTCCACTACTGCAAAACATGGAATTTACATGTATTATTTATTTCAAGGCCTTTTCATCTTAAAGTAACTTTTCCATATCACATTTCACCGAAGTCTGCTGAAGAAATGCACAATTCAGAGCAGAAAGTTTATGTCAGCGTCTTTCACGCTATTTTTTGACATCCCATGCTAATTGTAGTTCAAATTTTTTGAAACATAACTGATACTGATACTATTCCATAACCTGCAAAAAATGGTCCCAAAAAAACTCCACTTGAATTCTCCTTTATGTTATTCTGTACTTTGGACAGTGCATCAGAAAGTCAAAATTATATTCCTTTGTTCTAATATATGTTTTTGTATGACAAATGCTCCTCAGAGAGTTCAAATAAATATACGTTGTCAGTCTGATACAAGCAGTATTGAACACAGCCATTTTAGTGGATGAAATATTCAGTAATTTCAATTACTACTCACTTGAGTCTAAGTTTCTTACATAATGCAAGTAATATGTTTAAGAAATGGCAGTATTGCTTTTGTGTTGTGTTGTTAAGCCTTGAAGGAGAGGTGTAGAAGTTGAATCTAGGTGAAAGTTTTCCTCTCTAGATAAATGAAAGTTTTGTAACATATTGAGCTGTAATGCCTGAATTATTTACTGGAGTTTTTTATGTCCTTTATCTGTATCTTCACCACCTTTGGAAGACTTGGGTCTCAAAGGGCTGGGCTGCACACTGTCTTGTGCAATATGCATGTTCTCGGAGTGTGTTGTAGAATACTGTGCTTTTTGACAAAACTAGGTTGAAATAAAACATACTCAGGAACGCCTTTTCTCACACAAATTCTGGAAGTTTCGGCATGGAAGAGAAAAGAAAAAAATTTCCAAAATTAGGTTTCCAGTGCAGCTCATCTGAAGGCCTTCAGATAGGGAAGTTTAAGGATCTAGATATTAAACTGAAAACACAGGAAGTAATTTGAGGTTTTAAGAGCAGGTTTCCTTTGAAAACAATAGTCATTACACTGAAAATAACCCCAATCCAAACCTCACACCCCATTTGTACACAAAAAGGAAGCATGCTGAATCTTTAGAAATGCTTGTTCGTAAAGTGTGTGTATATATGTACGCAGGCAATAATTCACATTCATGGGCTATTCTAGTATATTAACAACTATTTACACTTTGGGCACAAAAAAACCTTATTCTGATGTTACCATCAAACAAGTAGCTCAGATATATCGACCTGCCTGGGCTCAGTTTCAAAGGAACCAGCTCAGGACCCTGCTGAGCCTGGCAACACAGAGCTTCTCATGTGATACAAAGCCTAAACTTTCGTCCAGCTTCTCAGGTAGGACTGGTGCTATTTAGACTGAACAACCAAGTTGTAATCTAACTGATGTATTTCTTTATGAATGGTGTAGACACATTTTGAATCATGGGAAGTTTTAAACTGTGGCAATACTAGCCATATGGGATTCTTTGATGAAATCTGATGGATCATTTCACACATGGTCATGCTGAGTTTGAGGCTAAAAGAAAAGACTCAAACAATCTCTTTCGATAATTATTTCTAAATAACAGTTTGCAAAAAGCATGCACAGGCTGGCTAACCATACTTCCTTTGACATTAGATTTTGAAATATTAACATTTTTCCTTTTTGTGATTTTCGTATTCACTTTTAATTGTGTGACAGTTTGTTCTGAAGGGATAGCCACTGCTGAGCACTCCCAACACATTGAAGCAAATAGTGATACATTGACAGGGAATCTGCAGGCTCCTTTCTCCAAGACACTGCCAGGTGCTGGCATAGGCCTAGATAAAATGTAAGCCTATGGACTGTGCCGTTCTATCACCCAGCATCAGAAAATGCAAATCTCAAGCTAGGGGATTTCACAGACATAAAGTCTGGCCCTACAGAAATGCTAAGTGAACTCTCAGGAGTTGTTCATCGAAGTTAGTTTGTTGAAGAAGAAACTAATTTCTGTGCAGAAAGACAAAGTATTGTAATGAATCAGCAATTAACTAGAAGGTTTTCGTGCTAAGAAACTGGGTAAGAGATGCCTCAAGCTTTTCTATTAAATCTAATATTTTTTAATAAGCTGGAAAAATAGGAAGATAGAGTGAGTAAATGAAGGCAAAAGCAGTAATTGTTAAAGTCAAATTTTGTTGCATGATACAAGATACTGTTGGTCAATTATTTCCAGAAACTTTGTTGTGGAGAATTTCACTGGAGAGATAAAGAAATATCAAAACAGTAGACAGTGATGTATCAGATGGACTGTATCACTCACAAACAAATACCCTTCCTAAAGAGAATGATGAAAGAACTATTCATGCACATTCTAGCTAATTGTATCAATGCAGAATATAGGATAAGACTGGAGGGGACTGATCAGTCCCCTCCATCTTTTTAGAAAGCTGGTGGAATAGAATATCGAGTACACCAAAGAAGTTAGAAATCCTTGCTAAAAATGGACTCTCTGTCTCATTTGTCTTAGAATATTCAGATCTGGAGGTTTGGGTCTGGTGTCAACACTGAAAAGAACAGAGGGTCTACAGAGTACATGACTTCAAGGTTAATTGAAACATGCTTACATAGGGAAAGAGAGAAAAACATGGGTTGTTAACTGCAAACAAAAAACCCAAGAAAAGACATTAAAAAGGTGTGGACAATACAGCTACTCTTTTAAGTACATGTCTCTTTTAGATCATCCTTTGTGTTGTATACTTTTGTTAGGATATCTTCTGTCTTAATAGCAATGGAATATTACATTAAAATGAACAGTGGGATGTTTAAAATAGGGGAAAATGCTAGTTAAAAAAAATAAATAAAAATTATGGAGCTGTGAAACTCTTTGCCACTGCTAACAAAGGGATGTTAGTGTACATGTACAACAGACAATCCAAGCTTATAATAGAAGACAATGGAAGCAAAAACTTCAGGACTTAAAATCTAGAATTTATAACTTGGTTTTTGGAGGAATTTTCCTGGGAATAAGATCTGTGTATTTAATCTCTCCTTCACCCTTCAGGGGGTGGCATAGTGGATGGACACATGCTATGGCTGCTCTTCAGTAACAAATTCTTGTACATCTCTGTGGACAGCTAGATTTCTTTGTTACAGAACATCACAGAAAGCATTCTGCATTATGGAGTGTGCGTTTCTTGATACCTTTTCCTATACTTGCCATTCTGCCAGTATTCTGGACTTAAAAGGAATTAATGGACAAGACCTCCCATTTTCCTCAATTCATTGGCTATAAAAGTGCTAGAGTTGCTTTGTTTTTGTGAAATCTATCACTGAATTGCAAAAAAAGAGAAAAATGAGGCAGTATTACCCTTCTGAGGCAAAATAATATTTTTAAAGCAGAAAAAGTGGCTGATGTGTGTTTACGCCAGTGTTTGATGTCATTAGTGTAAGTGCTTTCCTTCTGGGTAACTGCATCTCCACTATAAAACTAAATCATTGTTTTGTTCATAGGACAGAAAATAAAAGATTAACAGCCTGCATGGTGCAGCATGTCAAACTGCCTTTGGTACAGAAACAATGTGTTACCCTCT
Organism: Aleadryas rufinucha; assembly: GCA_013397815.1. Classification (NCBI taxonomy): domain Eukaryota; kingdom Metazoa; phylum Chordata; class Aves; order Passeriformes; genus Aleadryas; species Aleadryas rufinucha. The sequence continues at coordinate 112,602 of VZTH01008570.1, read as the reverse complement.
AGTTAATCCATTGCCTGGCTGGGGCTTCAAGCATGAATGTTGTGTTTCTGGAATGCAATGTGATGCACAGACTGGAATAATGGACAAATTTAGGAGAAAAGTGAGAAAATGGGTTAATTAAAAAATTAAAAGGAAAAGGCATGTTAGGCTGTGATGTTCCCAACCTTCCCAGTCATCACAGCTCATCATACCAGTGAATCATGAAAGTCACACGCACATATATGAGCACCATATCCTGATGTTTCTGTTTCTCTGCAGAAGCTGCAGCATTTTGGCATCACTCCTTCATGTAGCATAACAACCTTGTAAGAGAGTGAAATTCTTCTAAAACCGTTCTAGCAGGGCAAAGCCGTGCACCAAGGGAGCGGTCTAGGATACGGAAGATGGGCACGGGTGTTGGATTCCTTTCATACTTCTGCATCTGAAACACGTACAAACACACACTAAAAGTTTGCAATGATGTGGGATAATGCAAATAGAAATTTATCCCAACTTCCCTTTTATCAGTAAGTCCTCTAACTGATTTTGTGTGCGTTGATGATGAGGATTATTGCATGTTTTATTTTAAAGTGTTGTATCCTTTTTTAGAGTGCAGGTTATCTGAGGTCAGTTTGCATGTGGAATTAGGGCAATTGGCAAATTCATTCCTTTTTCTTTTAAAACCATCTACCTGTTCCATTATATCCTCAAAAAAAAACCAAAAAAAGGTTTTCTCATCTGATCAGCCTCTATCCTGTAAGATTCAGGAAAAGGAAGGGATGACTGACTTTATTTCTAGTTTAAAGGGGTTTGGATTTTGGTGAGTGTGAAGATGAGAAATATCTTCTTGAGTATGTCTGTCCTAGTTGGATATGAATATTCAAGAAGTGGATAATGGGCCAAATCCCCAGCATGAAGTCGAAAGAACTCTGTTAATATAGACTAGGTAAGGATTTGGCACAGACAAATATATGAGTTTAAGAGTGCCACAGCTCACCGGGTGTTATCGCAAAAAGTCTGTCTCTTGCTGGCATTGACTTTCAAAAACAAGCTGTGCTTAGCACCTCTGAGTTTATAAAGATCACACAGCAACCTACATGCTATCAAAGCTTCAGGAACAAATAAATAAGCAGCTTATCTCTCAAGGTCTTTCCCCCTGATTTTATTCTAAGTGACAATAGAACCAAAGTTGTAAAGCAGTAAAAGATCTTCAGTCCAAATATGTGTTGTATATTTTTTCACATTGTCTGAATCTTCTATTGGATTATTTTCCCTAACAAATTGTAGTATTAGGGGGTTTTAGATCTGTCAGAGCTCTGAAATTAATTCTCACTTTTGTTCTACAAAAGTCATGCAATATTTTTCACACATCTGCTTCAGGAGAAATGAACCTCCATCACCACATGCACATTTAAAAAGAGAAATGTCAGCTTTACGAATCTCTGTCTTTGTGCTGTTGTCTTTGCAGAGCTATCTGTGTCTACACAGAGAAAATTCAGGGAAGCTCCATTGTATTTTAACCTTTGAAGCAGATACCCTGAATGAGTGAAAAACCAAGTAATTTCACTCATCCCGTGAGAAACAGAATGAAAACCTTAAGGCAAAAATTTGCCCATTGTCTGAGGTAGGTGTGTAAAATTTCACAAAGCTAAGATGACAACAAAAAGGGATTTCATAGCTACTTTTCTACTGTTGTTTTTAATCAGCTATGAAACAATAACAATCATGTTCTTGCTCCAATTCTCTCATTCCAGTAAAATCCATATGTACAACTGATGGAGATGACTGAGCAAAAACACCAGGCAGCCAAGACTTTTCAGCAGGAGGGAATCATTATAAGTATGAATCACACAAAGTAATATAAGCAAAAAGGCTACCTTGTCCTGGCTTTTAATTCAGCCTCCACTACCTAGTTTCAGAGTCCTCTCTTTCAGCAACCAGCCCTTCAAGACATCTTCCTCATTGTGAATGGTGGAGTAGCTTGTGCCTTTGTCTCCTACCATGTGATGCCAGACACTTCCGATGTAAAGTCCGCAAAGACGTGTGCCTGGAATGGATCGTGTTGAAAATACTTTTACGAAAGTAGGGTTTTTTTGCCTGTTTAATTAACTTTCATTCTGTGTTCAGGTGCCAAACATGAGAGAGGAAATTGATGGGTTGTATTTAGTCTATTAACAATGTGGCTTGGTCACAGTTAGGCAAAATTTTTGTTTTTCTTTTGATTTCTTGCTGGCCTATATCATCTTTTACTCTTCTGTGTCACAAGCGTGTTTGGCAGCTTTGTGCAGCAGCAGAGGCTGCTCCCACTCCAACAGCATCCATTAGATGGCTGTAGTGGGAGGCCTTGCAGGAGCTGCTGCCATCAGGCTGTTCCCACTTCTTAGCTCAGCACATAATGAAATGGTGCATAGCCACACACTGACTGTGTGCCACATATTTCCTCCTGCCATGTCATTACTCATTAGTGTCTGGAATTGCTGCCGCTGGCTTCCGCAAATGAATGCAAGAGCCCTAGGTGAGTTAAAACAAATAAAGTCTCTTGCTGGCCCCCTAATGTACTATTGCCTGCTCCAGGAGGAGGGAAGGAATCCGTCATTACTGTGGACAAATTAGAGGCCCTACAGTTACTCACCTGAAGTAGGCCACTTATCGTCCTCTCCCCGGCCTGAGTCAAACATTACATATGTTTACCAGATGGTGGATTCCCATAATTATTATTCTGCAGGCTAGAACAATATGAGGAGAATGAAGAACTTAGCCTGTATACACTTCTCTCCATCAAATCTACTCACATGTGAATTGAAATACATTAGCACAAGGTGATACCTAAAAATTTGGACTATAGTAGCCCAATAGTAATAATAATAGATTATTAGTGTTATTTCCAAGCATTGCATTTACAGTATCAGAGCCTCTTGGAGAGCACAGCATCATTCTTAAATGAAAACCACTGCATCTCTGATAGTTAGGGCTGCCTGACCAAAATATATTTATCAAGATATTTCTGCTTTCCCCTACCACTCCACACCTGATCAACCCATAAATTAGTGGCACATTTTTTAAAGTTAAAATGTGATTTATGATACCACAGAGTGTTCATCTTATCTCAAATTGCAAATTGAAGAAAAACTAACAAAGTATCAAACTTTAGGATGAAACCTCTGTATGACCATGCGGGTTGCTACTGGGGCTGGTAGAGTTCAGTGTTTTCCCTGGCAAACTGGATGATGATGTAAACCTCAGCAGATTTGCTGAGGACACTAAGTGATGGGTAGGGGATGATAATCCCATCCACCTGAGCTTCAGTTGAACAGAAGCGAGGAACTGGAAGACTGGTTGATAGAAACCTCAAAACCTTTGACAGTTCTGCACTTGAAGAAAAGTAACTCCGTGTGTCAGTACAGACTGAAACCTGACTGAATGCATAACATTCCTGGGAATATGACGGATACCAACAGCGTGTGCATATGGGAAGTAATGTAAGATGCACTCTTGCCTACATTAGGAGAAACATGGCTAGTGGAGGGAGATTATCTATCTCTGCCTGGCACAGGTTGGGCATTACCTGGAATATTGTATCCAGTTTTGGGCTGTCCTTGTGCAAGACGGATGTTGAAAAGTTAGACATGATCCAGCAGAGGACCCACAAGAAGCAAAGGACCTCCTGTACTTGACCTAAGATGAGAGATTGAGGGAACTGAGTTTTTAGGCTGGTAAAGAAGGAACTGAGAGGGAAAGAAGAAATATCCTTCAGCTAGGGGGAGAACTCTTCTTTATAATACCAGATGGTTAAAGGAGAGACACTTGCTTGAAATGTTTTCACTAGGGTGTGCTGGTTATGCAGAGAGGCTGAGGAATTTTCATTTGTGGAGGTTTTAAAAACTTGGCTTGTTGTGGTGTTGCTGGTGTGTCTGCCTGAGAAAGATGTTTAGGTGAAGGCCCTTCCCTGGGCCTCTGTAGCTGCATTTTAACTCACAGCTATTTAATGTCTGAGAATGTTTCTCATACACACCCTGTGAGTGTTTTCTTGTGTGAGGCTGTGAGTTCTGCTTTGTTCATTTAAAAGGCCTCACATGCACTAACACAACTGAGCACTTCTGTCATAACAAAGCTATGGGAGAAACTCATCTGTAAACTGACAGAATTGTCTGAAAAAACCTAGTCTGTGGAGAAAATATTACAAAGTTTACTTGTGGGTACTAGACATTTTACTTCTTTCCCCTAAATACTGTAGCCCACATACATTTCAGCATCATCATACTTGTTTGTTTCTTTTGGTAAGCTTGCTGACTGATTTCATGATTCTTAGGGATGAAAAGATTTCTCTATGTTAAAAGTTTACTACTTGAATATATGGCTAAAATTTAGGAAGATTTAATTGTGTTGTAAAGAATGCCAGGAATTTCTTAGAAATCTTAAGCTAATTAAAACTGCTCATTAAAATATTAAAGAAAAAAAACCCAACAAAAACCACAAACCAAAAAAACTAATCCTTTTTCCCCCTGCTCTATCATATCTCAAATACTGGAACTTTTAGCGTTTCCAGCTGCAGATCTTTTAGAACTTCTTTGAGTACAATTTTAAAACTTTCTGATGTTTTCTTTTGCTGTGCCAACTGTTGAAAAGCAGTCTGGTCTCGTAAACATGCCAGTACCAGTGAGAGAGTGCTCTAGTGTTAGTCTCATGGGACCTCACAGTCAAAGGGATGGAAAACTCATCCTTGAGATTCTGCAATTAGAAATATGCAACCACATGGAATTTTATAGTTCTGACTGCTTGAAGTGGTTTTACAATATTCTTAACTTTCGATGCAGAGGTATTAAAACCATCTTGTCCAGGTGTGGCAATACCTCACTTTCCTGGAAGGTAATAAAATACCGTGTTAATCAGTGGTCAGTCTCTTTGTGATATGGTAGAGCCACACTGTTATGACAAATGGCTTTAAACAAGTTCAGTGCTATAATTATGGAAAAGGTTACATTGTTCTACAATTATCCTTTTAATCAATCTTGCAGGATAATCATCCTGCCGAAAAATCTGTTTCTCAATACCAATTTCATTATCTAGGTGATTCTCATCACTAATCATTAGAGTGTGATTCACTACATTCTTAACAACTCCTGTTTTAACTTTAAATGGGTGATTAGATTCAATATACAGGATATTACCTGCACTATCGTCTTTATAATACATTCTCCTTCCCAACTGTCAGGCCATCTCTCCACTAATAAATGTAAAAAAGCATTTCTTATTAACATCCTTTTCCATAGTAAATCATATTCAAATGAACATTACCAATGAAAGAGAACAAGGGAGAACAGCTCTTTCTCTGATGTTCCATCTTTCCAAACATTGCATGGGAAAATGTGGGACAAGACTGGGAACCTCCAGGCTGCTCTGGAAGGTCGATGTATCTGAAGTAAGAAGTAAGAAAGCAGTAGTTACTCTTTTGCATTTCTACAGGTTCCTTAGACATTCCACCACAGAAACAAGAAAGGTTCTTGCATAGAAATAGGGCTGCATTTTCTTCTGTTGTGAGAGTTGGCAAAACATTAAGAGCTGTCCTAAGTCCCTGTTTGGGACCTGAAGATTAGGGACTTTTGTTGCATGTGTTACTTATAGCAGTCATTCAATTTCTGGCTTATTTTTGGATGTATGTAAATTGTCTACAGTACTGGGTTACCTCATGACTTACGAGAGCTTCAGTATATCTATTAAAAAAGAGTAAGAAAATTATATTAGTTATCTAATTTTTTTAAAGATCAACTTTTATATTTTTTTTGTGTAATACTGAGATCTCTATCATCGTAATATGTCAAAAAAATACTTCTTCAGCTAAACATCTTCAGCAGTTTCCAATGGACTTCAGCTAGTCATGTAGAAAGGGACTGCAGATTTTCATTTATGAAAAAACAGGTCTTAATTACTTCAGGATATGGGAATTCTTCCAGTTTAAAGACAGCATATTGAAAGTAATATATAAACAAACATCAATAAAAAATTTCTGTCAAATCATTTTTGGTAAACTGCTTTTCAAGAGCTTCCCTGTGAAAAGTAACTAGGATTGGTTTGTTTATTATATTGCTTAATTGTGATTTTCCAATGTCCTGGTAAACTCCCCAGTTCTGACTCTTTTATGCAGACAGAAGTTCAGTCCTATCCAGAGCCTGTTTAACTCTGACCGTGACAAGGCCCCTGTTGTGAGGGTAAACTGGCTTTGGAGATGATTGCTTCTTGACACTCTGCCTGCCACTTCTCTGTGTAGATTTATGTACTATACATTTTCATTGAGCATTTAACCCTGAATCTTTGTATGAGCCTACCATAAAGCACATGCCTATCATCCAGGAAATGCTTGGCAATGCTTTTCCTAGACAGAAATTATTGTAACATGAAGAAAAATTAATTGTACTGAATTTCTAATATCCTGGGAAATAGTTTCTGCCAGTTGTAAAAAGAAGTTTAATTAATCTGTAGTTATTAATTTTCTTATTCGCTTGAAATTATTCATTAGTATGTTTGGACTAATGTTTTACTGGGGTTTTTTTGGCATTTTTTGCTGCCATCATGGTGATCTGCACAATGAAAACGTGAAAAATAATAAAGTCTAAATGATGTATAGTCAAGCAAGTCTTATAGATGTTGATTGTGAATATGCTTTCTACCTGTGAGAATAAACAATGAGTGTATGTTTTTATTTAAAGCTGGACTCTGCCCAGTTGCTACTAATACAGACAAAGGTTTGTGGAGAGAGAAAAAAAATGCTCTGTCACAATGACTTATACAAGCTTAAGCAGCAGACTTCCTAAACCGAGACTTATCACTTCAGGGTTATTTCCATGTGACCTGTGGAGGATGCCCATGAATAGCAGGAGAAGACATGCAGTTTTCTCTGCTGTAGGGCTCAGCCTCTCCGTGCAAGACTAGAAGGCAGTCCTGGGTGTTGTGAAGTAATCATTAAGTTACACGCTTGTCATTTCTTGTACATTCACTCAGAACTAATGCACATCACTTTTTCCAATTATAATCATTCCACCATTTAACAAGCACAAAAGGCCTTAGATTCCAATTTGCCACTGATGCTTCACTCTCACTTGCTTATTTCTTGGCATTTAGGTCAGGCTAGGTTGTGCGCAGCTCCAATAATGGGGTATATTCACCCTTCATACCGCAAACGTACAAATGATGAAGGCTAGAACAGCTGGTCTCACAATGTGAGAGCAGATCATTTCCACTGGTATGGTAATTTCTCTATTCATAGTTTTCCTTTCAGTTATTGCAAATACATTTTATCTTTTTGGATTGCTTATTGCCAAAGCCAAGCAGAAAGCACACAGTGATACAGGAGATGCAGTCCTCTCCACGCTTCCTTGCTGGCTAAATCAAAGTTGCTCTAGAAAGCATGTTACATTGCATTTAGCTTTTCAAACCTTTCCACAGCTAAAAACAAGCACAGCCCCTCCCCCCTCAAAAATAAAACAAAAGCAAGCCAAAAAACCCCACTAGAAAAGCAAAACACCAAATCACAACTGCTGAAATGCCTAGTCTTTAATCTTAGTTAGCCTCTCACTAATGACAAGTAACTGGAATGTTAATAAACAAGCTTTGGCTATTACCCAAGAATTAAGATATAACACAGCATCTAAAATGCTTTTTGCAGAAAATCACATATTTATGCTTGAGTGCTTTACAAGTTTTGAGATGTTGAGCTCAAATCTGCTTATTTCTATGACAGTATTCACTAGGAAGTGGAAGCAAGGCTGTCTGCTCTTCTTTTTAGCCTAGTATAGTCCTGCTCTTGCCTTCCCTGTATGGAGGCATCAGAAGAGATCAGTGAAGATTTGCTGTTGGTAAAGCAGCTAGTCTTGGCCCAGTGATCAACCAGGACTTGAAGCTGCTGTTTTTGAGGAGTGATGTTGTCTGCCTGCCCATTCACAAATTTTAGGGGGAGGGGGGCAGTGCAAAAAACTTTGACTCTTGAAGGTACATTGTCACTGACAGACCTCCCTGTCCAACGCAAGGAAGGGATGTGCGCTCCCAGTTTTGTCTTGTATTAAAAGGAACACTTTCATATATCACTTACTTATTATTACATGCTGCCGCGCTGACCCAGGCCGCCCGGTGAGCCTGGTAGGCGACATAACTTCTGTCCTCCCACATGGACACTCGCCATGTGCGACAGTCCTATTGGAGGGGTGAAGTAAAGCAAGCCCAGATGATCGCTCTAGGGACACCGGAGCTATCCCAAAGACATTAGTCCAGTGAGCCCCGATGGGCTGGCAGAGTCAGGCTGGTAGGGTGCGACTGCGGAGGCAAAGGACTAAGGAGGCGCTCTCTTATGTCGCATAATCCATGTCTTTATTTCCCTGCCCCAAGCAGGGGAACAGGGAGGCATGAAGGGGAGCAACCTGGAGCCGAATCTAATAGAATGGTCTCAGGCCCCAGGCAAGGCCCGGGGAACTGGAACCCACTGAGCCCCGCCAGGACATGACCTGCACGGGGAACTCAGGGAGCCATTCTGCCCCCGGGCAAAGCCTGGAGAACCAGTCTTATGGAAAGGCCCAGGAATGGCGATTGAACGGTGCCGACTGGCCGTTGCAGGGGGAAGTTATACAGGGGGAGGAGAATGGGCGGTACAACAATACAACCAATAAGGGGAAGACATAAAACGACAAGTAACCAATCATAACAAACAGGAGGAGGAACTCATTTGAACAAACCAATGAGGAACACAACAGAACAGAACTTTCTAGACATTACTTGCCTAGTCAATGAACTTATTATTAAACATAAGTTAACTTAACCAATGAGTGACTTAGGGGCTAAGAGAGTTCTGGACTCTCTTAGCCCCTAAGGGAGGAGATGCACCTTGGAGTGACACCCAGTGGGTGGAGAGGGAAAACCCATGTCTCCTCCTCAGATCTGCCCTCAGAGGCGGATCCCAAGGCTAGGAAATCCACCCACTAGATTTCCTCCTTGATGTACAGCCCAAAAGTGGGCTGGGTCACCGCAGCAACATGCGGTGTCGATGAATGAAAGTACAGAACAAAAAGTGAATAACACAGTGCCGAAATGAAACCTTCTAGCAGCAAAATACTGTTGCCTCCTCTGCTCTACTGTGTGTGAGGATATGAGCCAGTTTTGTGGCATTTCAACAGTTTCTATAAGTAAGCTCGTTTAGCCTTTGCCCATGGTGTTAGCAGTAGCATCAGAACAGGTATGGTCTTTGCTCAAATCTGGCCCTGCTGGCAGCAGTTGTGCAGAATGCTGAATTATTAGAAATTTGGGATTTTCTTCATCACATCTGGATAATGCAGAAGAACTTCTAAATGACCTAGAAGCTGCATGTTTTGTCTTTCCTGTCTAAGATGACAAGTGTTTTCAGAAAGACCACTAGCTACTGTTTGGGCCTGTTTTTACAACAGAAAGTAAAGATAATTTTTTTTTTAGAAAATGAAATCTAACATTATCCTTTTAAATATCAAAAGAAAAAAATACCAAAATTTTTTTTTTGTGTAGCTACCATTAATGAGACTACACTAATTTTTCTCCAATACAATTATAAAGTTTCTGTGATTGTTATTCTGGAACAAGTAATAGAGAAAGGAACAGGTGCTGCTTGAAAACTGTGTGACTCAGATGCACAAGGCATTCTCCTCTGAAACTCCCTCTCTCAGGTCCTTGTTTTCACAATGTCTTAGTGAAATCTTATAAATGAAGATGTTTCTCTGCTAGGGAAGACATTCAATGACTTATGTACTTTAAAGTATGTGATGTATCTTTCAGCTTAATTAGTAGTTCTCATATTTATTTATATTCTGCTTCAAAAGATCTTTTCACAATTTGCTTTCCCAGAGCTAAAAGCCTCTGAGAAAATACTTGCATGAGCTATACAGTGCAGCAACTTTTCTCTCAAAGTTAATTTTAAGACATGATTGAGTTGTTATCCACACAGTATTTTTCTCCCCGATTGCAAGAAATGCCAGTCTGTCTCTGTAGATAATAAATGATGGAGATGCAAACTCTGTAATGGAATTTCCCATGTACCTCACACAGCCTGAAAGACGAGAATCCTCTAGATAATATGTGATTGCTTGGCATGCAGTGCTGCACACTCTCCTAAGCTTTGCCCACTCTCAAGTATAAGACCACACGAGTATGACTTTTTTTTTCCTGTTTGAATTCAACTTGCAAATCATGATAAGACACTTAAGGAAATACTACAAAAAGGGCAAGATTTGGGTCTGTCCCCAAAAAACAGGGAGTAGATAAAATCACATTTTATTTAATTCCAATATAAAGCTGAAATAATTATATAATATTTAATTCCCTATCTGTTTTACTATTGTCATTTATACTATTCTGGTAAAGAGGAAGCCTGAGGGCCACGATATATGTACTAAATTTTTCAGACAAACAGGATACATTGTCACTGAAATCGGTAAAAAGAATTTCACCTTTTGTGATGAAAATTAGATTTACTTAAATAACAGGAATTTGGCCCATGTATAAAATCTATGTATTTGGGGTATACAGTGATACATTACGGTTTATATTTAATTAAGTGAAATGTTCTATGTCTCTAATCTGGACAGGAGGTCATGCATGACCTCCTAGAATTACGAAAATATTTATAGGATACTTAATTTTGATAAGAGGTCAAAACCTTAGTTTTAGGTATTGTGACAATGTATTCAAGCATCCTATTCTGCTGGATACTGATTCACTACTGTTTCTGAAAATAAAAGTGTTTTGTACTTTTTTACCACCATCACTTTCCACAGAGGCCTTTCTTTTGAGATTTCCCATCATGTATTAATTTGGTCTGATGCAATTCTTTTATTGAGTTAACTGTGAACAGAAGAGAATACTTTTATCTAAGATCACAGACGTGCTTCGTCTCTAATGTTTCTTAGCACTTAGTAATGAAAAAACTGATTCAGATAAAAGTCTCCATCAGTAATACTTACAGAGATTTAAACAAGAACATGAATTTTGAAAAGTCTGACAAGTTTTTAAAATGTTTATACATCTCCAGCAGGGAGTCAAGAATCAAAATTCTAAAATACAGTAATTGAAACAAAGTAATACCATATCGTTGCCAAAACCACTTATGCAGAGGGAATGGTTTTCTTGTGAAATGGCTTAAATGAGGGTTCTAATTCTTCAGATGCACAAAGAAGAGATTTTTTACATGCTGATTAATCCCATTGCATCCAGTCTGACCACTCATTTGCTGTTTGTGAAGTCTCTGGAAGTTTGTAGATTTTCTAGTTACTCTGATACATTATCAAAAATAGTACTTGCACAGTTTTGTTATAATTGGTATTTATTTTTTTGCTTCCATTTAGACTTTCTAGTCAGATTCACCATGCAGTAACAGAACTATTAATCTGAAGAAAAACCCACAAGTTTTGTTGATTTACCATATTTTTATCTTTCTAGTTTATATGTGCACACTAACTTATGCTTTAGCTTGCATGATCTTAAGCAGCTTCTTTTTATTTTTCCTTGATCAAGCTTAAACAAGGTACTCTCATATTGTTCTTAGTCTTCCCTTAAAATTCCTGACTGGTTGCCATGTGGTATTGGAAGCCTCTTTTTTTTGGTTGATATTAAAAATTGACTAAATTTTGCCTAACATTTAGATTACTTAAAATTCTATTTTACACTGTGGAATATTTAAATTCTTTTTCTTATGATTGTTCCTGGCAGTTAGCAGTTTCTCACAGTAGTGTTGGGTAGAGTTGTTCAGCTCCTTCTGCATTCTGGTATGCTGGGTGGGGAAATTTCAGAAAATCATGTAGCCCTTTCCAATATGCTATTGTACTTTATTGTGTTTCTTCCTTTCATTTTTTTGGGTGAGGTGGAAGGCAGAGCAAAATCCTTTCTCAGAGAGTGCTAGGGAAACAGAGAGGTGTAAAAACCCCTGCAAAGCCTTCTGGAGTTGCTGTTGCTATTGGAAATGAGAGACTGCCTTTCCCAAAGTAAAGACATGGAGGCAGGCCCTGCAAGAGGTTCCTTTACTTTAAGCAGCCAGTCAACTGGATTCTCCACTGAACTCCAACTTCAAATCTGGAAAGCTCTTCTAATAATTTGTTGAGATGCCAGTTTCTTGAATGAATGCCTATAGCCATATGGCATTGAATTAACACAGATTTTCAAATTTCGTATGTTCTTATATCCTGCACTAGTAGCGAAGTGGAAAACACATGTGTTTAACACACAAACGTCTTCAAGTATTTATAAATTTCAGCAGTGAATGCTGATTCTTAAACAAATCAAGTACTGTTTTGTTTCATCACTGTAATTTCCCTAATGTGTCAGCTGTCATGTCATAGAAGAAAACTTAATCTCAGTGGTGCTCTGTTACTTATCTAGATCAGGCTCGGGGAGCCCTAGTCTGCTTGATGTAGGAGCAATATCAGCTCTGGGGTTTCAGTCAGTTGGGCTATGAAAACTGCCCGAGGAGAGAGGTTCCACAATTTCTCGGTGAAATCTTTTCCAGTCCCTAACCATCCTTTTAAGGATTTTTATTTTCATTATTTCTAGTCTTCTGATTTAATCTGTGACACTTGATTCTCCTTCTCCCACGTCACCTCAGTGAGGAGCCTTGCTCTAGATCAAGGTGATCTCCCCTCTTGCACAGGGAGATGCTGTGAGGTCCCCCCCAAAGCTCCCTCCTCTCTGGGCTGAACAAGCCTTGGCCCCTGCTCATGGAGGTAATGTGCTCCCTGCTTGTGCTGGTGGCCTCTGCTGGAGTCCCTAAAGTTCACCATCAAAGATACTGGTGACACTGGTGAGCCAAAGCTGAGTGGATTGCTCTGCTGTGCCCTAACAAGTACCCAGGGGAGGAATTGCTGTCCTCGACCTACTAGCTGAGCTCTTGATGGCAACATTCCAGTGTACTGCTTGCTTAGGAAAAGATGGAGTTTCAGCTCTTTGATGCTGCCAAGGTTCTTATTTAAGACTGGCATTTCTGGTCCCTGATTTAGCTATGTGATTTGTTTGGGTGAAGTAGCTGGACATTTCAAAGGATCTATTGATGTAAGTGGAATTTTTTTCCATGAACTTCGGTGATTTTTAAATCTCATTCATAATCTATTTTTGGTATGAATGTCTGTTTTTATTAGCTGACTCCTTATTTATATGGTCTATCAGATACATCTTAGTGCTTAGAAAAACCCTGTACTTTTCTTAAATGTACAATGTTACATCAGCTACTCTACCTGTTTCATGTGATCAAATACGGTTTTTACCATGGTTTTTATTTTTGGTAAGATATGTATTTTTTCTGTATTGTGATGTCAGTTGAAAGGTGTCAGTTCCCTTGAGAAATGAGCAATTATATGTAGGTAACTCACATTTTCTTGATACCTCTATGACAGGAATCTAGCAGCAAATCTTTGGTCACTGGCACACGATCTTTTGTTTCCTAACAAATTGTCTCTGTGCTGCACTGTGCCTTTACAGTTTTAAATAGGATCCTAACATCTGTGACATTGTTGTATTTTCATGGGAAATTCTTTTTCTTAATTTAAAGACACTGTTTCTCATCAAATGACAGGCATTTCTTATGGCTCTCCTTTTTAACCAAGGTACTAAAGGCTATTTCAATTTGACTACAGCAGTGTTCTGCCAAATGGCTGCTCTAAGTTATATTGTGCGCATTACCCACCAGAAAGCACGACTTGATAAGAGTGCATTGTCAACTACACCACACGTCGATATGGAGGTTATTTGATTTGAAATTGGATTCTAGCCTTCCTTGATGTGTTGTATAAATGGAGACACATGTTGAGGAAATTCTCATGAAGTTTATGAAGAGTGGGGTATGCTATTTCTTTTTTTTTTCTTTAGAGTTTGGCTTTTTAGACTTCTTAAGATATCAGTTCCAGGTCTGATAAATATTCAGAGATAAAGTATAAGGGTTTTTTTTTTTTTAAATAGAAAGAGAACTTGCAAAAATTATTCAGTGGGTGGATTTCTACTCTGATATGAGTCAGGTGTAGGTTGCACACTTTTGTAGCAGGGTGTCTTTTTGACCCTTCTTTAAACATTTAAGACTTGGTTCAGTAGTTCATCCAGTTGATGAGACATGTTTCTTAAGTACAGTACCTTCAAAGTACTCTAAATATATAATATTCTCTGAGAGACATGTCAGTCATTGTCAAGATGAAAATAGCTTAAATGCTAAGTTTCTTGTAAACTGTGTCCTTGTCTTAGAGGCCTATTCATAAAGCAGTGATTTACTGTATGTGTAACACTTAAAAATGCTTGAAAAATAGATGGAGGTACACAATGTCATTACAGGGCAGATGGAACTGTAGATATTGTGATGGGGCAGGGGGAAGAACTTGCTGTGCAACTTGCATACATATAGCCAGCATGTGCATGGCCCTAAGGGCAGCACACAGAACTTCACAGAAAACATATTAAATGGGCATGGGGGAAGCATCCTTTGACCTACATAAAAGAGCCTTTGTGTAGATCTCATGAGCAAAAGTTCGTATTTTCAAACAGATAAAGATGTGGTGCTTCTTTGGAATCAAAGGTAGATTGGCAACACTTTTCAGGAAATGGCAAAATCCTTATAAGTTGTGTTTGGTATTCCCTGTATTGGTATTTATCATTGTGAAAGGTTTTGGCATCAAGGAGGTTGTAATATATGATCCCACATGAATCCTGTCATAATTTCCTATTAATTGATGTTTTTCTGTTGTAAAGTGCTGCTATGATCTTAAAAGGAAGCAGAATGGAGAAGGAAAACAGTGCCCTGACAAGTCATTTGCAGCCTGGCTGTGTGATGGATTCAGAGATAACTGTAAAGTGATCAGCTCAAGACTAAATTTGCCAAGGAGTGGGGAGCACTATGCAGGCAGAGCATGGCATGTGTAGTGCAAAACTTGGTAAGTGGGCTAAAATTAACTGTGTCATTCACAGCATTTATAAAGTTCTCTTGTAAGTTATTGTACCACACCCATCCTATGATAATGAACTGAAATTTGGCTTTTGGAAAGCATTCTGTACAGATAAGATGTTGTGAACTGTGCCAAGTAGGTTGATCTGAACCTGAAATAATCTGTATTTCTTTTGAGGATTGGAAAGGAGATTCTCACAAATAAAAAGCACCTCTTGGACTTGCTAAGAGCAACAGAAACCCCTTAATACTGAGAAATGGAATATTTTACTGTGTAGTACTAAATGTATTATAAAGTTTTTGTTTTGCTAGAAAATCAGAGGTGGTAGGACATGAATAAAATTATTTACACACAAACATTTTCCGTGTGTCTGTGATTGAAGAAATCTCAGTCTCTATTGTATTGCTGTATTAAAGTGTATTCATTGGGTATGTGAGAATAGCAGAAATTACACTTCAGTTTTATCAAAAATGCCTCCCTGCTGTGCATTGTTTTTCTGTGCTGGCTGAATTGTTTTATATCCTAAGCAAATTGAAACTTTGGAGTTAGTGGTTCCATGTTAACTAGATGGAAATAATTCTTGTGGGGGGGAGCTTGTTAAAAGATTTTTCACAATGGTATAAAACAATACAATAGGCAATGGCCCACTCATGTATTTCACTTACTCTGCTAACTGTCAAGAATTTTTCACTGCTGAGGGTTTTTTCCCGATTTGCACATATCTGTTTGAAAAATTCATGCACTTCGCTCTAAGTCATCTGCCTCCTATTATTATCATTTTATAACAGTAGCACGTGTAGGCCATGGTCTCTTCGAGTTAAGCACTTTAGAAAGGAATAACAAAGACAATCACTGCACAGGAAAACCTGTGGTGTAAGTAAAAGGTTTAGGATTGCACACAAAGGATGGATAAAACAAGGAAAACGTAAGGGAACAATGAGACAGTACTCTTGCCTGTGAACAACAGTGGTCAAGGCAATGCAGCTGCATAGCATCAGGTATTATGGCATGAGAGAGTGTTAGGATGGGAAACTGGAGAGGGACTTAATCCTTTTGGAAAATCCCAAAGAACTCCCTCCACCGCTTTTCTTGGTGTAGGTTGTTTTACACTGTTTTAATATACATCAGCAGAGAGACCCAGGCATGGAGTCCCAGTCAAACAGCCATCCCTCACCATAGTTATCATTTGACCCAGTGCACAGAGGAGGCTGGGTTTTCACCCTGGCTGCAGGGCAGGGCTTGAATGCAGACCCAGAGAAGATGAGGGCACCTCACCCTGTCGTGTGCCCTCTCCCCACCACTTCCCATCTGACTAGGCCTAGCTCTTCCTGCCTTCTCATTTCTACCTTTACATCTCTTGATACTGCAGAAGTGATTTTAAATGGGAGAAAAGTATGGACAATTATGAGAATGTGGATATAGATTTTGTTGTTTTCACTTTTACACTGGCTTCTTGGATGGCTAAGGAACAAACAGTGTTGACATCAGATGTTTTATGTGCAATTGCTGCTAAGTTGTCCAATGATTAAATAAAGCAAGCCACATTTGCCAAGAGGCTAGCAGACACATGATGGTGGCAGCAAAACTGTCCCCTGCTTGAGCTTTGGATGCAGTTCCAGAACATGTGTGATCTGGGAGACAGCCATCTCTGTAATGGAAGCTATGACCAATATCTCCCTCGTTGTCATCTTGCCTTTTTCATTTATAGTGTCATGTATTATACGGCAGTGGGCTATTCAGTGCGGGAGATGAGGCTTCAGTGGGCTATAATGCACACAAAAAAGTGTGACAAATTGCAATGACAAGGTTGCATTTGTACTATGAGGTACAGTCAGTTGTGATATGATGTAGTGGAATGAAATAATCCCCTCTTGGACAATGCTGGCTGTGGTATGCTGCATGCTGCCAAGAGTCAGTGCTACAAATACAGCTCACCATCAGAGAATTATTTCACACAAAATCACAACTCCTCTCCAATGAATGCAGATGTTGCAATAAGATAATAGTGCTGATGATGCATCAGGAGTCTATACATCCAGCTTCAGAGTCCTTTTTGAATCTGAAAAGATTTGAAATCTATTCCCATGTTGAATTTGTACTCCCAAAAACCCGAGTGCCATCAAACAGACATATTGTCTAGTTTGCACTGTGTGAATAGGCAGTAGTGTCTGGCTTTTGCTGCTTGGGCTATAGCCTGCTCAAATAATTTATTTTTGCACTGTTTTGGAGCTTGCTAGAAAGATGTAAGCTCCTCCTGTATTGTATTGCAAAACTAAAAGAAGTTCATGTCACAATTGGGCTCTGCTGTGTGAACAGTGTCTATCTAAACATGGTGAGCATTTCTGAAGATGAAGTGAATTTTAGTTTACGTGCTTTTGTCTTACTACTGAGATTTTAAGGACTTTCACAGTTGCTTAAGAGTACTGGGAAATCTTCCATTTGTCTCTCTTTTATTCTTTCCCTTTTCTCATACTCCTCTTTTTTCTTTCCCTTTTCTTTTGTGGGAAGGACTCTTTGGTGAATTAAAAAGTTTACACTTACATTGAACAAAAAGTTGATGGAAATAATAATTCTTCTAAATTCTTCTACAACTAAAATGTCTGTTTTAGCTTTGACTGCTATTTAAAACTGTGTACATACCTGGAAACAAACAAAACAAGCTTACAAAGGAAGCAGTCTTTCACTGAGTTTTGTTCAAAACTTGTCTTAAATTCAGTGGAGAAATATACAAAGGGTAGTTATGTAAATTATATTATTTCTTTTAAGGTTTTTCTCTTAATGTGTTTTCTTTGTTGACAAAACAATGAAGTATTTAGATATAAATATGGTGATTATGCCTTTCATTGTCTAGGGGCTGAAGAAAACTCAAGTGACACCTTACTGGTGGTTTTCTAGACTAAGTAGCTCCGATTCGCCAAGTTTACCTTCAGGCAACTCATTGAATGGCCTCTGATTTACTAGAAAGATGTATGCAGCTGAAAGCAGAATATGTGGGATTTTTTGTGTGTGTTAAAAACCACTTTCTATTTCATTTTATAATGTTGAAATTGTATCTTACTATCTAACGGTATCTGACTTACTCAAAAGATATATCTAAATATACACATTCTCTTATATTGACATTTAATAATGGAGAAAAGTCCCAGACACGGCCCAGGTTGAAGCTTAAATTATGTAGACTCAAAAGAAAGGGAATGTTTTCTATAGAACATTTATCTAAGTCGTCCTCCTGAAGATTAAAATATCATCATAACATTTAAAGGAAGATTTGAGAAGGCCTTAAAGCTAAAGTAATCACTGTCATCTCCACCCTCTCTCCTCACTGCCCCCCTACTTCTCTGCATCCTTCTTTCACTGTGAAGAGCCTATAGGTTTGGTTTGGTTTGGTGTTTTTGTTTGCTTTTTGTTTTGTTTTGTTTTTTTAAACAGTGTTGTAATGTTTTTGAAACTGGTTTTATAGAAGACATTTCTTTGGTGCAATTGCAATTTTTAACAACAACTGCTAAACTCTTTGTAGCAGAGCTCCACTGGTGTAGAACTAAAATCTGGAAGTAATCAGCAGCCACTGAACACCAGAAATTCTTCAAAAAACATTTAAACACAGCTGGAGTCTGCTAGTAGTTGGGATAGGATTCAGGTACCTAATCCCTTGAGGTTAGTTGTCATCCCCCATCTTCCTTGTCTTATATGTGGAACTAAAAAGCCCCAGGGTGTTGATGGTTGTAAAGAAGCTGCGGCATCGCACCCCCACTGGGAGCAATAAATAAAGCCTCTGCTGCCATTGTCGGCTGTGTCTTCCCCGCCCGCCCCGCTCTGGTTTGGTGCCGCGGCTGGGGAGGAGAGGGGAGCGCTACCTGTTTAGCCATGGAAACAAACCCGATAAGTAGCAGCAATCACTGCTGAAAAGCCGGCCGGTTTTGACACGCATGCTTGACCTGTAATACAGGCGAGTCTGCCTGAGAAGTAAACAAAATTGTAACTTCACTTCTGAGAAATATTGGTGTAATTATGTTAGAGATTACATGACTCTGAGAGTGTCTTTGGATCCTGCTTAGTTCACTTTACAACTTTTTTTTTTTTTTTTTTTTTTTTTTCCTGGATTGTTTCTGATTTCCTTGTTATAGCTAGTTAGTCTGGAGAACCTCTCTGGTTTGGATTATCTCATCTGCTCATGCACTTCATAAGTAACAAATTAAGGACATCCATCATTTTGCTTTGAAATGAACTTGTGCTTTTGCTATATACAGAAACAAACAAAAAAATGCCTCCCTCTCACCATCACAAGTAGAAATGTTTTCTCTCTCACCTCCTATACATGCAAACAGTGCTGTGTGTCTAGGTGAACCGAGAGACTGGAGCGTGGCTGGGAACTGGCAGTGCAGGCTTTGAGCTGGGCTCCCTTTACCCAGTCTGCAAGGACATGCAAGTGCTATGGACTGGCCTGAGCAACTGAAGGAGAGGAGAGGACTGATTTTCAATGGTCTCTTATACTTCACATTAATGCTCTTACCTGTTTCTGTTCTAGAGGAAGTCTTTGAAGAGGAAAAGCTGATGGCAAGTTACTTTAGGAATCAGACTTTATAATATAGTACAGACCTTTGCTAAAAAACATTGCACTCAGCGAACAAAGCTTCTTCTATTCTTTATCCTGGCTCCTTCTCAGCCTTGTAATAATATTCCTCATATGATTGGGACGCATGCGATTAAACTGATTTTTTTTTTTCCAAAATGTAAAACAATCTAAAAACTTTGTAGTTAGAGTAATTGCAATTTTCCCAATTAATCTGCAAGTCAGTGTTTAAACAAGATGAGTTCTACTCTTCTTTTTTAATGATACTCTGCACAAAAGTAAATTCTACTTACTAGAGAATAGCACTAAAGAGCAGCCTTTTTTCTTTCTTTTTTCGTTTTGTTTTGAATAATGCATACATTTGGCTTGCAGTTGTATATTGTATTTAAGTATTACAAGCCTATATAATTTCTAGAACAGAGTCTAAAATCTCATCAGTGCTATAGACAAACATTGTAATAGAGTTGAGAATGTGGAAAACCACAAGAAAAGAGTTTGTCATCAATGAAATCCAACTTATTCACACTCAGACTTTTGTAGGGCCACAAGACTTGTGATGGATTGATTAATTTATTGTAGAAAATCAAAGTGGCTTTTGGGTGGAGTGGTGTTTTAGAACCCTGATTTTCCAGAAAATAGAAAATTTGCTCAAAAATTTTGTCCTAAGAATTGGAGGCTCTGTCACCAGGTGCTGAGCTAATCAGGTTTCAAGGAAGCTTAAAAGAGTGATATACATTGTTCGTATTAATTTGGTTAAATCCCACAAAAATTTGCTCTGATCACTACCCGAAGTTTATGTTGATTTTAATGTTCAATGACATGAAAGGCAAAAGTCTACAATTTTCCATGGACTGCAGTGCAATTTCCCTATAGTACCTTTGAAGAATGATGTGTATGAACAGATGAGAGAATTAAATCTTTTCCACTGTTTGCCAGTATAGGCAGCATCATAGGCCATTATGTCAGAAATAATTTAAAATCACTTAAACATTTAAAATAGTCCACACAAAATGATCCTAGAATGGAATTATATTGCTTTAAACATTTGATTATGATTATGTTTTATTATTTACATTTCCGTAGCTGAGACTATTTTCTGTTCCTTTCTACATGATATTTGCTTAAAGTAATTATACCAACTGAGAACAGTGGCAGATTGAAATTAAATGTTTGGATTAAATATTTTGTCAGCAAACATGCATCAACTGCTTTACTACTGCTTCTCTTCTTGTCTGCATACTGATTACAAAAAGATTGGCTTTTATCTTGTCAGGATTTTAGAAAGCCTGCATAAATGCCATTTGATATTTCAGCTTAAAAGGAAATCTAGAAAGAATCTGGATCTAAATAATAAGGAACATATGACTTGTAAGTGAAAAAAAGACATGGTATGTCTATCAGCTCAGCGCCTCACCCTCTCCTCAAACAGGCTATTTTTATTGTATTTCCAATTAATCTGTGTTGCAGTCAGGTTCAAAATATGATTAGCTGACAGCTTCCACATTGCTGCTGTTCTAAATATATGAACTTCTCATGGGGCTTTTCAGAGACCTAGAATTCAGGACACCTACTGCTTTCTAATCCTGAAACATGGGAAAACATTTTGGTGTTGTAATAATAATGAAAAAGTCTGTTATCGCCTATCTAACAGGAATTCTCATTAACCTTAACAAGACTTTCATGTGTAGATAAGTAAATCTAATGTGACTTTTCAATAATGGCAGTTTCAGTGCAGAAACTTAGAAACAAAACTTCACACCGATACAACATATCTGGCTGTAGTCCTCATTTCAGCTGTTTTACTTTGCTAAGTCGCAGTTCTCACTCCTGTAACTGAGAGCTGGAATAGTTTCCTCTCTTCCTCTGGCAGCCCTGCCACCCCTGCTGCATGTGTGCATGGAGGGAGGAGCTCCTTGGGCTTCCTGATCTAGCGTTTGAATCTCAAACTGCTGCTTTCTTCCTCCAGCTGGGCCGATTGCTTCTCCTCTGGGTGCTGCAGGTTTCTATGGGCAGTGGTCTCTTTTTCCTAGAGATGGCCCCACTTGTTTGTGTGGTTATGTCAGCCTACACGCTTCCACTTCCTCCCTATGACAATCCTTGCAGAATGGGATAAGATCTAACTCAGCTGGACTCTACAGATGTTTCTCCAAAACCTGCTACATACAATATATAAAGAAAGTATTTATAATTTCTGTAAGACTTTTCTATCACTGAGCTTCACTTTAAAAATATTCACATTAGTAGATAAATGCTATATATATTTTTCCTTCCCCCTTTCTTTCTCTATGAACACAAGGAAGAAAATGTTTATATTGAAAATAGTACTTTTTATGGATGTGTGTTATCTTATTCTTCCTTCTGTAAAAAGCCCTTCTTTCTGTTTGAGTCCTTGGTAAGCTCTTGTTCTTGTGCATTCTTGCCTAAGGAACAGACAGGAAAGTAGTAACAGTTTTGTCTCTTCTTGAGGATGAAGGGAGGTGGATACAACAATCTCTAGTCTTTCAAGAAAGGCAATTTTTACAAGGTAACAGAAGATGATTTCTCTCTGAGAAACCACATTACCCCAGAGACTCATCCCATTTCATCTTGCCATATGTTGTGCCAGCTTCTGGAGTATCTCAGCACACCATTTTCTAGCCTTTTCTGTGATGTATTTAACTTCAACTTCTGTAGGTAGAAAAGGAGGATATTCTCCTTTGAAGCCATTTCTTAATACTATTTTACTATTGGAGAAGGATAGAAGGTTTCTGTAATACTTTGTGTGTGTTTAAAGGTCTTCAGATATAAACTATACAACATACTGTTATTATAATCACTAAGCAAGTTAAAAAGATGCCATGATATTGGAAAGGTTAATGGAAAAATCTTAGTAAACAGATGCATTATTAAGGCTTCTCTAGGGCAAGTTTGAGTAGTGAAGTTTGGAAAGCCATTAGCACAGCTGCACCAACGTATGCTTTAAATATTCTGTTGGCAACAGTGTGAGTAATACAGAAGCAGAAATGCACCTGACCACATACGGTCATTTCTATTTTCGATTTAATTGCCTGTTAAGGAGCACTGAGGAATTCCAGATAATTCTAGTGTGTTTCATCAGCCAGCTGTGAAATACACTATTGCAGCTACATAAAAATAAAGACTTAAAAATAATGCATGTACGTGCAAACAGCTTTCTTTCCCACCCAAGGATGTTAAAAGTGGTTACATGTCGTGGATGTAACAGAACATTTAGAAAAGCAGCACCAATTCATACTGGGCATATGACATCTGGTTTCCTATTGAGCTATAAAGAGGAAAATGGCACAATCAAGTGCAGAAACTTTTCAGAGCTGTCAGCTAGCACAAAGCTGCTTCTGGGAAAACAAACTGTGCTATTTACAAAGTGTGATATCATCAGGAGCTATTTATATAGTGAAAATAATTTACACTCCAATTACGTATTTGTAGATAGTCCAGCCAGAAATGGCCATTGTGTCATCCAGGCTGACCCCCAAATTAGAAATGAGGCTATATCTAGCTTTTTAATTATGAAATATACTTTTCTTGGTGCGGACAACTTTTTTTTTATTATTATTTTTATTACAGCATTGAAAGCACCTCTGTTTTCAAAAGCAAAGCACATTTCAAGAGAATCAAAGAAAGCAAGTTATTAATATGGAAAGGGCTTTTTTGGCAATTAATCATGGGCTCATAGGATATGCTAGATCATCACTTCCATTTCTTGCCAGAAGAGTAATTTTTTTTCAGGTTTTCTTCTAGTCAAATTTAATTTATGGCAAACCATTGGGTGTGCACTGCTTTACTTGGGAACTGATCTGCGCTCTATCGTTCACTTGGAGTTTTCTTCTTTTAGCTTCATTCAGTTATTCATAATTATGTACATTCATAAATTGGATTAGGCTGCTAGATTAATTTTCTCTCTCTGTAACCTACTAGCTAGATTTGATAGGTATAGATTTCTTGTTTGGGTAAGCAATGGGTGGGTAACTGCTGTAAAGTCTTTAATTTGCAAATCTGTGGGACAGGACATGCTGCATTTGGAGACATCGGTTGCACAGAACACTTTTTTAATATGTTCACATTCAAATGGTTCTTCATGCCCAATGCAAATTGTCAAAGATAATTAGTTGCTGAAAAAACCAGTATCAGTGAGCAAGAGGGCACCAGGTGTTTCCCAGTGCTTAGTAATACCTGTAGAGAAAGGGCACACACTTGCCTGAAAATTATTTGGTCTTTTCTTATTACAGGTTTGAGATATCTGTAAAAGATTTGATTAACAATGTATTTATCTATTTTTTAAAGTCATACATTTCACAGTGACTTGTGTAATAAAGAGTTTTACTGGATTTTCTGAACACACTTTCAGCTTTTTCTGTCTGTACATCTTGCACAAACAGAGAGTAAAAGCAATTAAATGAGCTGTGGGAGAAATTAAACATTTAAAAAAATATTCTTCTCACAAGAGTGTTGACAGAGTTAGCTATGTTTGCAAACCCTGAGAACTTGGGCAGGTGTAATGTCTAAAAAATGTAACAAAAAAAAATTTGAAATATTTTCTGGACATTTAAAAAGTCCGTATTATATTAGTGAAGATAATTTCTCCCTGTATTTTTTAAAATTATTTTCTGCATGCCCTGTGAGCAGCATTGGGGGCTGCCTGATGAAAGTTACCTCTTACTGAAAAAAGTTCTGAATTCAATATATTAGGCTTCCAATTTTTCTTGTGAATCTGTGTGGAAGTTGCTCTCTGCTTTGCAAAAGAATAATAAATCTCTGGACTAAAGAGAGTGTTCTAATATTTTGTGTAGCTAGTGAAATCATCAGCCATCATTTGAGCATTGAGGCTCAACAAACACAGTCATGTATGGCAGGGATTCAAGAGAAATGTGCATGTCGGTGCTAGAGTTGGCTCATTGCGAACCATCATGTATGTGTTGTGTAATGAGTCCAGCTCATAGAGCAGTAACCATCAGGAAGATGTCAGAAATAAGACAGAAGCTCAGTTGCTCAGTCTCCCTCTCATGCCAGGTAAAAACCACTACAGATAGGATGAATTCCAGGATGGCTGAACATTGCAGATGATTTGAACAGCAGAACTTTTACTATCAAAATAGTACTGGTGCCTCAGAGAGAAAATAATGCCAATAATATATAACAATACCTTAGTTTTCAAAGTGCTTTCATCAGAAATTATCATGAAGACTGAAGGAAGAAGTTTCTGAAGTTATCTAGGTTATTTCCTGACACTGATGAATTGTTTCTTCCTAGGAATTCCCGAACATCAACTTTTCACTGTTAGACATCTTAGCAAATGAGAGAGTTTGTCAATTCTGCTGAGGAGGCAAAACAGAGCCCAGATAACATGAAGATTGCCCTGAGTTCAACTAAACAACAGCAGCTCTTTGGTCAGTCGAACTTATTGCAAGATTCTCCTTAGTTTTTCTCTCTCCTTTCAGGTCTCTTGACTCTTGAAAAATATCTCCTGTCATTTATCATCACTCCGAAGCTCTCCAGTCCGTAGCTTTGATTATAGTACCACAAGTGACTTGACCTAATATGATCTGCAAATGACCAAATTATTTCTACAGAAAGATACCAACATGACCTTATTTCTAGCTATGAATTCTCTACCTATTGCCCTACATTTTCAGTGAATCCCATAATTAGGATGGGTAAATGCAATTTCACTGTTTCCTAAGACTGTACTGAGATGGGAACTAAATCCAGGGCTGATGAAGTTAATGGACTTGCTCTCTGGGCCCCCTAGAGTGCTCTTCATTTTACTTGTTGCCAACAACAACCTTTTAATCACAATCACATCTGCTAGAAGAGTGAATGAGTTGTAAGCTTTCATGGTTGAACCCTTTTTCACTATATTCCACAGAGACGTAGTTATCCTGCATCTTTATCCCAAATTGTTACTTAAAATTTTCTACCACCTGAGGTCTCTTTGGGCCACTGTCTTCTCTATGATACGTTACATCCATACTGTGGAAAGCAAAGCATTTAAGGTCTCTTTCTTTCTTAAGACAAAAATGTAAAAATGTTGTCTAGATTTTTAGTGTCCTCAAGGAGCAGAATGATCATCTATTTTACGTGTTATCAAGTACCTGGATTAAATTTTGTTTGTTTGTTTTTAAGTTGGGATGCTGAAATATAACTTAATGTTCTTCTAGTCTAGAGCTCCTCAAGACAGTTGGATATCTTATCACACTGTCTCCAGCTCCAAAAGGCATATGGATAATCCCACTGGTCAAGAATTCTGAGTGGTTCCTGATGTAAAATAGTAATGTGGAGCTTGTTCCAACCTTTGCTAAGTATTTTTTTCTTTTTTCTTTTTTATTTTTTTTAAATTTTAGTTTTGATTTAGGCTATTTGAGTTGGTTTTGCATTTTTTTTTCCACTTAGGCATGTTTTGGCTTTTGTCTTTTAAAAATGGAAAACAGTTATATGATTACTTTTGCTGTGCTAATCATGTACATTTTTTCTGTGAAAAGAGAGTTGCATTTTCTGGTTTTTATGGACAGCAATGATAGCCTCATTATAGCTGTAAGTGCCAATATTTTACACCCATAGTCTTTCTGTTATAATTAATTCTACATTAAAAGATTAATAAGATAGTGGAAAATGGTGGCTAATTTTTCCAGCTGAAACTAAGGAGGGAATATAGATGGGCAGAATGTAATTAAAGAGGCTGGAATTTGGCCAAGACGCTGGCATTGTTATTTCTGCTCTTGCAAAAATACCATGGGATCTTTAATGGCCCTGAGTGGCCTCAGTGGTACGTCTCTTTTGAAAGATGGATACTGGTGATCGTCTACTGCCTAGTGAATGCACTGCTAATGCCTGCCTGGCTGAGAGCTGAGAATAAGAGCAGGATGAAGAGATTCATTAAACAGTGAAAGATCAAAATGAATGAATGGCAAAAATGAGGACCCCTGCCTTCTCTAGGAAGTGTCTTATTGCTGCCTTGAGGAAGAGGTGGTCTGATCCACAACTCACTGAAATCAATGAAAAGAATCTAATTGATTTCAAAGGATTTTGGCTCAAGACCTAAGTTCTATTTTATCTTGCTCTATGTTCTCTGACAAGGATTAAAGTAACCAGGAAGTCTTGTATCCGACTATGTCTTCTAAAAATATATAATGAAATAGTCTCTATCTGTTTAAACAAATTTTTCCGTGAGAGCTGCTGCTCAAGGTCAGGAGAAAAGGGTCCAGGCAGGTCCCTGGTTTGGAGCACATCCGCATCTGGGTTGTGAAATGAATCAGTTTGGTACAAATGGCCCTATGGAATTCAATCGTCACGTATTTGCCTAGGGGGTGTTTCTTTTCAGTCCGAATTTAAAGGATCTGTATACAAAAGATTGGCTTTACCTATGCTAAGTGGGCATTCATGGAGGAGTCTATATGATCAAATAAACCTCATACCAGTCATGTTATGAGGAGCTGCACTGGCATGCTGGTTCACAGGTGTATTTTTCAAACTACTCTTATAATTTCACCTCCTATTTGGAATGAATGTGAAATAGTTTTACCTCCAGATAATCAAAGTGCTTTCTGCTACCACTAAAGCTACCTGGCAATTTCTATATTATGCACTGGTTTTGGGCAAATAACTGCTTAAAAAATTTAGCTCGTCCAAGAATTCATTTACTGGTCTGAACTTGTGTTATTTCTGAAATATTTGAAGAGTAGTGGTTGGACTTCAAATATGGCTATTTTGCAAAGTCAATTTGTTTGATTGATATTTGTGAGCATATTGTGCACAAGCTGTGTAACTACTGTCTTGATGTGAGAGTAGCAATATCTGTACATCATCTGAATTTGTCTGATGAGTTGCACAGCTACCAGGGGGAATCTCATGTGTTAATCCTTGCAGAAATCTGAAATGCAAAAGAAGTTCCATGTTTGAGTCCTACAAATGGCCCTGAACCATGTGTACAATGTTGTTGAAAATATGTAGGCAATCAACTTTAGTGACACAAATACTCATACTCAAGCTACGCTTACATATGTTGATATAGCATAGGAAGAGATATCTACCACTGTCCTACCATTTTCTTCCCCTTTAAAAAGCACTAAAAGTATTTAAAATCAAATATTTTACCTAATCTTGTTTTCCAATGTCTCTCCTGAGTCCTTCCTTCATATAATGTGTTCTCTCTTTCATTAGCAGGAGAATGCAGTTAACAATGTATGAGTTAGGGGGATTCTCTTTTACAAGGCCTCTTTTATGTAAAAATTCTTTTGAGAATGTAATGATCTATGGGTTTTGGGTTTGCTTCTACTTACACGCACCTTTTCCCTTGTTTTGGTATTTTAACTGCAGAGAAATGACCCTTGAAGTTATGGTATCAGACTGGTAACAAACTGACATCCAGGGGAAAAAAAAACCCCATAAATGCTTATTTTGTTCTCCCAAGTTCCTCTGTTGGTGTGTTTTTAATTCCTTTCTTGTTGTTTCTTGCTTCCTCGTAATTAGACTTAGGGAAGTTTTAGTTATTAACAGCACTTTGCTCACCTTTGCGGAGGGACAGAAATAGCTTAGCAAACACTCCCTCCTCACTACCAGTCTGGGAGGTGGACAGAAACTGGCATTCACACAATCCAGTTCTCTTCTTTTATTAACCTTTCTATCCTTGAGGACCATCACCTTTTCTTTGTGTGTGCAATCTTTGTCTTTCTGTTACTTTTGTGATTTCTCCCAAGTAGTCATGAAATCTGAATACAAGTCATTTTGGTGTGGGTATTGACATCATGAGGAAGCTTGAAAATAAAGTGCTGACGTTTTGATGCTTCTGCCAGAGTTGCTACCCCCCAAATAATTTATTTTCACAGAGAATTGTAAAATGTTGCTGCAGTCAAATGCATAGAAATGTTTTTCAAGGTGAAAGGGACCAAAATATTGTTATTTCTACAAACCAAATGCTTCAGTTCTGGCCCAGATGCCACAGTTTTACCAAAGCATCTTGACTGGATATGCGATGTCAGTCTAAGTGTTACACTGTATAGACAGCTCAGCTTCCATTTGTCCTTTGTTTCCAAAACCACAGTCATCTGTTTATCTAAAGGAGAGTCTCTGTTAGCTGATTGTAGTAGTAATTCACACAGTTGATTATGTGGATAAAGACATCCTTAAACAAATCAGAAGTTGTTTACTCCATTTGTAGTTTTAACACTCTTCTCTTACCATGTATGAGAAGAATCACATTCCCTCACACCTCCTACATCTTCAAGCTATGCATCATCAACATCCAGACCAATGCTCTTGTTTGGTATCAGACTTGCCAAAAGCCAGTCAGTGACTTAGGCCTTCGTTAGAGCATGGTGCTGTCCCCATGCCTGTTGGGCACTGCGGTTAAAGCGAGC
Organism: Aleadryas rufinucha; assembly: GCA_013397815.1. Taxonomy (NCBI): domain Eukaryota; kingdom Metazoa; phylum Chordata; class Aves; order Passeriformes; genus Aleadryas; species Aleadryas rufinucha. Next base: position 83,761 of record VZTH01008570.1, on the reverse strand, counting down.
TGTCAGTCTGATGTGTTTACAGACAGATGGGTCAGGAGCAGAAGCAATTATTTCCAATGTGACCTGACCAGTGTGGAGCTGGAGAGATTTTGCACATTTATAAATGACCATCTTCATCAGACATCCAGCCAAGGATGTATTACCAAGCTAGTTGCCTGAAAGCCTTTTGTGGTAAATCAGAGAATTAGAGTCGATATTATTTAGACCTTTCCTCACCACTTTCACAGTTTCTAGAAAGCTCACATACCCAAAGCTGACTATATGCTATGGACTTCACATATTATTTTTCTGTTCATAGGATGGCTTACCAATAATGAAGAAAGAACCAGTGCACATATTATAAATATACTTCTCAAATGAAACACTTTCTTTATTCCCTAATATTTCTCATAAGGATACCATCAGGTCTCTCTATCAGCTTTTTTGGTGTTTTTTCATTATAAAGAGCCATCTCCCACTGTAAGCCATTATCTAAAACAGAGCTTACAGTTATGATTTGCACACAGGGATGCTATTTAATGTCTGATATTCTTCATGACCATTTCTTCACTTTATCTCATTTTAGAATAATGATAAAGGGAGTTTTGCTTCCCTGCTGCTCACTATGCCCTTCTCTGAGCTTGCTTTCCTCAGCCTTTAAAAAAGTAAAACTCCAAAACCCTATTTGAAACAAGGTATGCTTAATCCTTGGATTTGTCAGAAATGCTCTCAGTTACAGATACAATAGACATGCAAAATTTTCCATATTTCATTTACACCCTGGCTCTGACCAGGGTATAATTTGGCTCTGTGCACAACTTAGAATAAACTCAGCTCTTCAATGTAAAGTGCAGCTGTGGAGTCCTGAAAGAAGGTCTTTGAATACCTGTTAAGGCCATATACCTCCAACTCTCTTCCAGAGTAGTAAGTATCCTAAGATAGGAGTTCAGTAAGTTGTCTGTATTGGAAGTTGCAACATGATTATTTAAACTTCATCCTGCCTTTTACTACAGCTGCAGAAGTATGGAGACAGTATAATGGGAAGGAAGGAAAGTATAGTAGTCTGCATACTTCTTTATAGCCTATATACAGTGTTTCTAAACTATATTTTTGCCCTTACTATTTATAGAGGTTTTTATTTAATGCTTTAGTAAGAATTTTTTTTTTTTTCCTGGAGAGACTGGCTATTCTGTCACCTCATCTTTGTCCAAATTTACAAAACATTTGGAGAGTAATCGTAACAAATCCTAGACACTTCAGGAGGAGGTTCTTTGATGTTAGAATGTGCTTCCACTGGTCATCTATCAAAGTCTGAGTCTGATCACCTTGTGCATCACAGGGCAACATGCACATTTATGGGTTCTTAGTGTTTGTCAGGTAGCTGAGCTTTCAGTACAGGACAGAATTATGTCCGTGTCCTGCCTTCTCCTCCTTCTAAGGTGATATTTTAAAATTATGAACCATATAAAACCTTCCAGATACTGAGATCATGTTAGCTTAAGATAAGATGGCAAAAGAAATTTTTAATCAATGCTATTATACATAAACCAGTTGCTAATGGTCTTGCATCTCCTTCTGCATCTTGGAAATAGGAAAGATGTACCTTGAATATCTTTCATGCCCTTTCAGTTTTATTTTCATTTCCTTCTTCTGCAGTCCTTTTGAGAAAGGAAAGAAGAGGAAAGGAAGAAGAGAAAATAGAGGGAGGAAAGGCAAACAATAGGAGTTTCTTTGCCTCTTGATCGTCACAAAATTATAGAATCTAACTCTTGGAGAGAGTTTGAGATGAGTCCTTTTTGTCAACAGCATCTTTATACACAGGCTCACACTATAAAATCACTACTGGGCTGTGCTCTCCTGATGAAAAAAAGCAGTCTCACCCTGCTTCCCTGACATTTCCATGTGAATCGGTAGAAGAGGTGTTTCTTTGAATCTTGTTGTCTCAAGGGCCGTGGCAACTCTGTGGACCCCCTTCTAGAGCAGTTCCAGGAAGTCAGATGAGAAGAACAAAGATAATTTAAAAGTTTTGAAGAGTTAACAGACAACAGTAAAACAAATGGACACTTTCTGGAGGAATGTGGAGTGTATGTTCTCCAACGTATGATTGAAACAATAAGGAATGTTAAGGCGTTTGTTTCTCAATGACAGGAGTGTTCTTCAGTTTGAGTAACTAAAAATATATATTTGAGATAACATGGAGGAAAATACTGTCTTGGACAGTATTACATTAAGAAATTGGAATAAGACTGGCCTAGCTGATCTAATCATCTTTTTCTGTTTGCAATGACTGTTGAGGTACTTGGTCCCCGCCCTTGTGCTTTTCAGATTTCTTAACAAGGGCCAAGTTGATCCACTGTGTGCTGCTAGTGCAGACGAATTTTGTTCAAGATTTTTAACTTTTTTAGTGCCAAGTTATGCCTTAAAATTTGAAGCATATATCTGAGGCAGTGTGATTTCTTTTTAATATTTTAGTTTTTTGCATCACAATGAAACTTATTTTCTGCAGTCGATGTGCGCATAATGTTTTTAAAGCTAATATATCTTGCATATTCTATGCAAGAGCACTTTGGCATTCTCTTGACACATATCCCAGTTGCCTTCTCCTGATCTTTTTGACTCCTCTTACCCTGGGGATTGTATACTGGCTTATCAATACTGATCTGATTTGTGTCACCAGAAAATAGATTGAGGAAGTAAAAATATACAAAATATGCTATTTTTGCACCAAAACCATTTGATGGTTGGTGTATCTTATCTGAACCACATTGGTTTTGTAGTTGAAGAATTCCCTCTCTTTAACCTGTAGCATTAAATAGTGTACAGGAAAACTGAGAAGGTACTGGATGCTACTTAGTGACCGGAAAAGACAACCTGGAAACATGACTTTTGGATCCTTGTTTTGTTTACCCAGTTTTTAATCTATTTGGACTTGGTTTATGTCTTTTAGTATGTGAACCCAATTGTGCTTACCTACACAGTTTTTATAAAAAATGGTGAATGCAATTATGATTAATTATTTATCTTTATCTTCTGAGAAGTGATAACTCAGCAGCAGGAGAAATGTTTAAAATTAGTGTACTTGCCTTGTTTGGTTTTTATTATTGTATTTTTTTCAGAATTTAATTGCTTGCTCCCTTTTCCCAGCCTTGATCCTATCTCTGCTCCTCCTTGTCACTGAAACGATTTCTTTCTCTCTTTTGAGTCACTCAGTACTTCATGTGTTTTCCCTTAAGCCCCTCCTTTTCTGTTTAGCTTATAATTGACTCCTTTGAAAAGCATTTTGTGCTATTGTGTGTTGACTTAAATTGTATTTTACATAAAAGGTAAAAGATAGATAAAGGAAGGGGTGGGAGATGATGCAGTAATTTGTGGTTTGAGAGATGGAACAGAGGGCTGGTTTTTAATTCAAGCTGAAAATAGAAAATAAGACACTTGCTGCACTTCTGTGCATGTCAACAAAACTATAACTTTACTCACAGAGTAAAAAGTATGAGGTTTTTTTAAGCTACAGAGATATGATAAGTTAAAGATCGAACCATGTCATTTGCTGAAAAAATATTCCTAGGCTTCTTTTTAAACACTTTTATGTTGGACAATGGGAGCAAAAGAAAATAATTTGCATTATAAGAAACTCCTGTAAATATATCTGCTGAATTGCAATGTGCAGCTCTAGCAGAACATTGCTTAGAGAGATTTTGTTTAAAACATTTATTGAAGGCATATATTACAGTATATCATTTACTGGCTGGAAGCCATGCAATATGTGTCTTAACAAAAAAAAAATTACCTTGTAATATGAGCTCCTCCAAGGCATAATTATATAATAAAGTTCTTATTGGGAAAACTGGAAGAAGGCCAAGCCTTGTCCAAATATAGTGAATGTCAGCGCCAAATTTATTATCCTTAGCTATTAACAGGAGAAGGCAGGTTTTGTTTACCAAGCCTAATTCTCTCCTAATTACAGCCACTATAAAATAATTACTATCCATGGGATAACAACACAAGGCAGAATGACTAACAGAAGAAACTGCAGGGGTTAGAAAACAGAGTGCAATTCTGTGTCATTTTGAACAGCTTGTGTACTGCCATGAACAAATTAACGGACTTCATTAAGGAATTATGTTTTAAGAGTGGCTTTGCAGTGAAGCAGTAAAGCAATTAATGCATCTTATTTGGTCCTAGATCTGAGTTCTAGTGCGGTTTTAGACAGCAACTTAATTTCTTTTTTTTTTTTTTTTTTAATGTATCAGGTATAATAGGATGTAACCACATTACTGAATAAGATCAGTAATGAGTATATGGAAAGGACTTTATTTTGGACAAATGATACCCATTCTCCACTGAATCAAAATGTTTCACTGAGTAAATTCACATGAACCTAATCTTAATTGAAAAAAAAAAACAACCAAAGAGAGCAACCAAATTACGCTTCAAAATAATTTGCATTTTCAAATATTTATTTCCATTACATTTTGGATAAAACCTCACAGCACTAAACAAATGTTATAGATAATCTCTATGTTTATATTTGGGCAAGGAAAGTAGGTTAATGCAAAATTTTCAATATTTCATTGTTGCTCTCCATAAAAATCAGAATAGAGTATTTCTCAGCTGAAACAGAATACTTCATTAAATTTGCAATATTTTGATTCTCGCTTTGGCTGCTCTCTTCCATCTTGTTGTACAACCCCAGAGGTGAACAAAAGTCCTAGGGCTAGGGGTTTTTCACAATTAAAGTGTATGCATCAAAACCAGGCTGTACACAACATATTCACAGTGTAAAAGGTTAGAGTTCAAGCTGTCTTCCCTCTGTAGCAGACAGTTCACCCTATAGCAGGGCTAACTCCCTGATTTTAGTGACTTAGTGGGAACTGGCAAACTCAACACACTTGGGAGTCTGTTTTAGATACTAGTTTTAATAGGCCTCCAGATGGCCACATGAAAGCAAAAGGATTATTATAGTAGCCCCCAGCCGTGCCATGATAGATAAAGGTATATTAGAGTTTCCTTTACAATACCCTTTTTTGAGGGTTTTATAATTCCATTGTAAAATTCTCTTAGCACCAGAAGTCAATATAAAGCACTCAGCCCACACAATATGTTTTAGGGTTTTTTTTTAAATATGTATATCATTTCAGCCTCTGTTTATCCTGTATACATAGCACTGGTTTAGATTACTTCAGAGTACTTTTGTTCCCAATTTAAACAGAAGCTAATTGTGAAAGTAAAATTTAAATATGCATACCCTCAGCTGGGGTGAATCAGCTGACTGTCTTCTGTCTTTTGAGATTTGAGATCAGCCAAGTGACTCGTTTATATCCACCAAGCATCCTCTCCTCATTATTAGTCTGACTCTAAGTACAAGGGCAAGAAGAGTGAAAACCAAAGCTAAGACATGGAACTCAAATGTTAGAAGTCTTGCAGGACACCCAGTATGAATATCATGATAGCACCCAAGAACACCGGGACAAACAAACACAAATCCTTTGTATACTCATCAGCATATTCTCAAGCTGTCAGAATTCTATGCTTTGATTCAAATCCTTGCTAGTTTACACAGTGGTATTAGAGACGGGGTGCTCTTTAAACTGGGACAAAGCTGACTTTACTAGCTGCATTTGTTTGGTTCTGTTGTTTTGCCCTTGTTTCCCTGCCCTCTAACATCAGTGGCATTAAGTTATTAGAAAAGTTTCTTTGCACATTTCAAACAAAACCTCAAAATCCAATTTCATAGAACAAGTCCACACGAGATTTCTTTGAGAAACACAAAGGAAAATGCTGCAGTTGGTCAGTTATCTTCTTTCTTTATCTAATCATAAAACCAAAATGAGGTTTGCATTTTTTCCTTCTAGTTTGATCAAACAATTTCCCATTGTCTGACAAGTTCTGAGCAATTTCCTGAACAGTAAAACAGGGAATGTGGACAGTAAACCTAAGTAAGTGTTAAAGTGACTTCCAGGCATGAAAACCCTAACTGATTCCTTTCCCTGGTTTTAACACTGGTTTTCTGATATTAAAACAGAAAGTGACTTACTGCAACATGAACGTTATCTCCTCTCCGTGTGTCACATCCTCTCAGGTTATACTTTAAAGTCCTCTCTGCAAAGGCCAGTCCTGTGCGTTAGCATTGTAGAAAGGGAAGTTGCCATTGTATGATATTGTGTCAATAATTCTACATATTTATGAAGCCAAATTATGACTTTATATGATCTATCATAATGGCTCTGCCATGTCAATGTCTGCATATTAACTGCTTCATTACAGGATGATACTGTGTCAATCACAGTTTTTCAGGAGTCCAGAATCACTGCTAAATTTTAGTCATTTATCTTCAATTGCATTAAAAATGAAAGGCCAACATGTTTGCAGCCTATTAAGTTATGCTTCCAATTAACACTTAAAGAAATCTGGACAATGAGCATGGAAATGTTTAATGCATGTTCCTACTGAGTAAATATCTTTAATCATTTGGAAAATGTTATTGAACTTTAAAAACATTTCAGGAATACTGTAACTGTCCTTCATGATTTGCACATCATTCTATCACATAAAATTAAAAGCTCTACAAAGAAATACAGCTTTAATATTATAATAAAATACAACACTTACAAATGAAATTATGCCTGATTTTCCTTTAGATATGTGTCCCATATTTCCTTGATGGTTTTCTGAAGACCTCTGAGTTGATAAGTAGTGCATTTGAATGGGATACATGTCTTCCAATATTGCAGAAAATTCAAGTGTGAGATGTCACGTACTGTAGCAAATTTTCTACAATACCTAGGCACAAAAGGGTGAGTTAAGGATGGACTGTCAGCATGGAGGTCGTTGACCTGGAATGAAAGTAATGTACAGATCTAGAGCACTAATGAGGGAAACAATGACTTCCACAATAATGATGCGCAATGCTGTATAACATCCCATGTATTCTTGTATAGCCTGTAAATGTCACAGGCCTCAACTAGAAATCAGATTTTCCTTGCTTTTGATGGCTTGTCTTCAGATGTTTGGTGTGCTTTGTAGCTGCAGTTATTGCTCTGCTTTATGCATAAACCCTTCTAGGAAGCTGTTGTCAAGTCGATGCAACGTCATGATCATTGGACAGTGAAATACTTGTTGGTTTTGCATACATTTCACGGGCCAAAAAAAAAAAATTCAGGGCTCTAATTCTAGTAGTTACACTAAGTTTATTCTATTTGTGCGCTGGAAAGGTTTTCATATGTGATTCACAAAGTAGGGTCTTTATTATCTGAGGCAGAGGTCTGTGTGCATGTTTTTGTTCTCAGAGTTATATCTGTTTCAGGATAATCTTTAGCAATGCACTTTTACCCAATCCCCACTGTTCTAAAATGTGATTATCTTTTGCACAGTTATGGGTACATTAGTTTCTGGGCTACTTGAGTTTTTGATTATGAACAGACAAGGGCAATTGTTTGAAACATTGCAAACACAAATATATTATTTTTTTCTGATTTTTGTATTCATTTTCCTTACACTGAAGCAGAGTCTGGAAGATTTATACTGAATGAAGCTTGCATTCATTGTGACATGTATCTACAGTTGTTGTGCTGTAAGAGATATTTCAGAAAGTGTTCTTGTTTCCTGAGAAAACTTCACTTCCAGCTATTGCTTATGAACTAGGTTGAACAGACCTTTAGCTAAAATCCTCTAGGACCAACATGGTCAGGTGCAGTCTTAGGCATCCTGCAAAATTGCTGGAGATTCAAGCTGCCATCAGCAAATGTTTTCCTGGTCTTATTACTATGATTAATTTAAAAATATTTTAAATCATAATAATGCAAAAAAGCTGCAGAAGTTTCTAGCTGAAAGCATCAAGTTTACTATCTCTTGAGAGCTACAACCTCGAAGAAGCAGGCACTATTGTGTCAGAGTACAACTGACAGTCTGTAAAGGGATACTAAAAAACAGGGCTGGAAATAGAAATAGAAACTAACTTTCAGCTTTATCAAGTGTGATGCTTCAAGGTCAGAATGAAATTCAGTGATGGGGCAGCACAAAGATGCTTGCACGGCAGGTGCCCTGGTCAATCTATAAACTCAGAGGCCATCAGTCTCTGCTTGTGCCAGCCTGCATTTTAATCAGAAGGAAAAATAAGTGGCACAGTTAAGCATGCTTAGTGGTTTCCAATCAAACAGGTCCCAAAACCAGAACAGCAAAAACGCGTCAGAAGAGTTTTAAGGCACACTGGACTTTATATAAAATCTTGACAATGCAAGTAATCTTAATAGAAAATTAGTTTAAAAATTACTAATATCTCAGATAAGGCATTCCCTCCTTAATTTTCCTGCAGAGCTGGAAATTGATTGTAGTAAGAATACAAATTTGTATGTCCTTTATAATTTTGTCCTATGCTGGTTCTCAGGCTAGAGCAATGACTGAAAAGTCAGTATCAATAATAACATACGTACACTCTATTTGGGGAACTTCCTCTCCTTTTAATTCATTTGTTCAGTACTATGTGGTATTTTGCCTTGAAAAAATCTGGTGAGATTTGAGCAGGAATTTTGTCAAATGTGGTCTGGTTGGGGACATTTGAGGGTGATAGCAATGGGTATCTGAGAGACCCTGAGAAAAACCAAACACTGGGAAAAGAGTGGCTGTAGGAGGAGTCAGAGAACAGAGAGAGGTCCAGAAATAAACAGAACTTTGGTGATTTTTTGCTCCTTTTGTTAAATAAAATAAATACCTTCTTATTTATGAGAAATGAGGGAAAGGCTAACTCAGGTGAATAGTTTTCTAGTTGTGATCAAATTTGAATTCAAATCATGAGAAGTACTCATGTATGGCAAGTGAGAATGGATATCTTCATTCTGCTCTGCAGAGTGATAAATTAAATGGCTTAGTGCCTAGCTAACTCTCTTCCCCCTAAAGCACTTTGTCATGTATACTCTTTACAGAAAAGGAAGAGTTTCTTCAGATGTTTCATTCTTTTCCTTCGTTCATATATCTTTAGTGTCACTTCTTACCTTTCTTCTGGCTTTAAGATACAGGAGTTTTGTGATACTTGGTATTCCTTACCTGTACTCACAAATATACACAAATGTGCCAAATAGAACCTGGGTGGTGCAATGTCCCCTAACATGATGATATTTCACAGATGACCTTGCATGTGGGATATTTTAATTTTCCATGTCATCAGCCTAAGTGTTGTGACATATCTTCAGTGTATTAGCTCACTGGTTATGTACTTCACCAATCCTACTACAAGGGATTTTCAGATGTGCCAAAGCCTAGTCAGAGGTAAAGCAGCTGTTCTTTTATCAGGGCTGAAGGGCATCCAGACAGATATCCTGAACATATGTTCGAAGCCTTAGATTTTGCCTAGACAAAATTTTGAGAGAGAATAAGAGAACTTATCCAGATCTTCATCTGTCCTAATCTCCAAGTAGCTGTTTCTCAGCATGATGTTAAAAGCACGATTTCTGAAGCCAGAAGAAGGCTTGCTGGATGGACACTTTTCTCTCAGTTGTGTAGCATGGTCTTCTATTCTGATGCTTTCTCACTGTGAAATATATGTAAAATACTCAAGACATGGCTCTGCCTGCTGCATACCACCAGTATTATCTGCCAAATTTCACAGGAAGTGTTTGGAAGCTTTCTGGCTTCTATGTGATTTTAAAGGTCCATTGTTCAGTGATGCATTTATTAGCTTTCTGGCATATATAGCAAAACAGATGTTGTACAGTATTATGATAGCACAGAAGTGAAGAAACTCAAGATGTATTAGTATATTCTTGCTTTAGAGAGAGGTTTTAAGGGCAGTAATGCTTGTATTTCCTGCCAGTCCAAACTCTCACACAGTGGCAGTTCATTATATTTCTGCCTTTCCTTACACTTCAGGTAGATAATTTACTGTAATGACATAGCAATAACAAAGCTGTTCCACACTTATAATAACTGGTAATATTGTAGCAGTGTGCAAGGGAGGTGTTCTCAAGTATTATATGGTTATTTTTCCTGTTCTCTTTTTCTGTTATATGATATATAGCCACAGCTTATAAACAGTTCATTAACATATATCACTTTCAATGTGAGCATGATTTTGGGTGTAACTTTTTTAAAACTGTGTTCTTTGAACATGTGCATCGCTGTTTGAAACTGAGATGTATGGGTTAAAAGCCTCCAGTAGTACCTTGAAGATAATGCTAAAATGCATATACAGGAGAGGCAGCCAAAAGCCCTATGAAAGCTTAGTCATCCTAAGAGGTCTTGACCAGTGTCCTTCTAAATTTTACACTGTAACACAATATACAATTTCAGGCCAACCCACCAGTGATAATAAATGAGAAATTCTGAGGGCTACTGAGCACCGTGCAGGTTTTCCCAGTGGACCAGGACACAGTTTGTTAGCACAGGTGTTCCTGTAATTGTGATTCATTGGTGTAAATGCTCCCTGCTCAATGGCCCTTTTCCACTTCCGTCTTCTCCTGGGGTCGTATTGATCTGATGGGTACTGACCTGCACTACTGGGTGACAAGTAGGCCTACACAGATGGGGGCTCTATTCATATTCTAAAGGTTAAACCATAGCCCTATAAAATATTAAAAGGGATATTTTTTCAAGTGCGCAAGAATTTCGTAGCACAAATTGCAAAGACTTTCTGGAGATCACCAACACTAAATTCCACGTGCTTTTTGAAAATCTCTCCCTAAACCACTTAAAGCCCATAGTCTGTGTATAACAACTCATCTCTGTTTCATAGAAACCTACACTATGGTCTTTTTGTAGACTTGTCAGGGGATTAGTTGCATCAGTATTCTGCTGAAAATTTTCCTTTCTACAAAACTGTTTTCTTTTTAAATTTTTTTTCCTCCTGTTGGAGCAGCTAGATTTTCTTCAGGAAAATCCAGATGACAAGTCTTCATCTGTTTACTGGGATTTTTTTTATCAATTAAATTTTCTGTCTGGAGACCAAAAAGTTCCATGTTGCCCAAAGATTAATTTTTTTTTTCAAGGAATTTTCCAATTTCTTTTTTCAGAATAGTTCTTGGTTTTCACTTTCAGTGAGCTTGAAGAAGACTGTTTCCAGAATATGAATGAAACTGTTTCTAGAAAATTGCTATTAGGAAGTATATATGTACATGCTCAAAAGCTCTTACATGCAAATTCACACATACTCAAGCATATATACACCTATACATATATATATATATATATATTTAGGCACTTAAAAATAGGATTTCTTTCCAAGCCAAGTCTAATTCATCCACTCTGTTTGGATGGAAAAGGAGCTGCACCAGGGCACCCCATTCTTAAGACATCTCTGCTTTTCTCTTGCCCTTCTGCTCCAGGAACCTAAAGAAAGGCCAGCAAAAGTCAGTACTTGGAGATGAAAACTGATCACGTTCCTTGTAACCTGCAATTAATGTGGTTCATTGTAGCCTCTTCTGCAAAGCTCATGTTAAGTCCTCCTTGCTGGTTACGTTGCGTGTTAACTGAGTTCTGTGTCTGGGATGGGGATGTTTGGTGTACTCTCCCACAACACCCCCTTTTAATGATATTATCAAAATTTACATCATGCTTTCCTACAAACTTCTCTTCCTAGACTGATAGTGATTTGTTGTGTTTTTCAGGTTTCAGTCTGAAACAAATACATCGTAAGTCTCATGCCTGCAAGCATGGATTATACTTTGGAAATCTGAGATTTTTGTTTCTGTGTGTTGATAGACAAATTGTGTGTGCAGTATGATAGATACAGTATGATGTGTGCACACAGGTCTTGCTTCAGGCATGTAACACACCTTTACCTGGTCAAAATGTAGCCCTTGGCAATCAACTGCCTCTTAAGAGAGTATGATTATAGACAATGTCCTTTTATGACTATGAACATATTTCTGTGTACTGAAAGGACCGGTTCGTATTCTTGCAAAAAACATTAATAATTTCTTGTGATTTAAATCACTGCATTAATCCATATGATCCACTGATAAAGAAAAGCAATTTATTGTGAAATAGATATAAATAGAGAAATACCCTGTGAGCATACAATAATTGTGTCTATTTTCCTGTCCCCAATGCTATGAAATAATAAAATGCTAATAAATGCAAATTATGCATGCTCTTTGATGCATGCTGAAAAGAGGCCATTTTAAAAAACAGAGGTACCTTTAATACCAGTGGTCAATGCATTGTTGTTTTCTGTTTATATCTAGTTCTAACCATGAAGTTCAGTTTCATTTTAAGGGTTTGTGCATCTACCTGCCTATGAATTGACAGGCTAAGCAGATATGAGTTCCTGATGGTTTAAAAAAAATAAATCCTTGAATTCAAAATAAATTCCACAAGGAAATCTTGGAAAGAAAACACAAACATTGCCCCCAATGGGACAGTCACCGTGACTTGAATAAAAGAAAATTGAAATACATGAAAAATCAATGAGGTAATAATTAAATTGTGGAGCCCACAGTACAGTGACCAAAGCTCAGCATGGATTTGTTAATGTATATTGGGAACTGGGGTAATCAGCAGTTAAAGGAGAGCAAGGAATGTCTGTCATCCTGAAGCTAATTTCACTTTCGGACTCTTTAAAAACACATACCTCCTACAGCATACAGGGATATTTATAGGAGGTTAAAGATACAAATTAAAGTCCTGGAGACTATACATTCCTGATTACCCAGCATTCTTAAATCAGCCCCTTCTTGGTTCTCACACCTGGGCCTCAGCTGCAGTGTAGCTGTCATTTACGCTATCCATGGCACAGGATTGATGACAGTCATTCGCTGATGAAGCTGTATACATCATTTCTGTCCAAGCTGCACTGGCCAGATGGACCCTGACCATCCATCGCCTGTCAGGGACGCATCTGTTCACACTCCTGCTAGAGGTACTAACAAGTCATTGGCTTTCCAAAAGGACAGTATCAGCTGAATAGGGCACAAGATAAAAAAAGCTGTTGTTGTTGTTGTTGTTCATATATTTTAATAGGATTTCTATAGCAGCTTTTTAAAGTATAAAAACAGGATGATTTCCACTAACTCACAAGTTGAAAAGGTTGCAAAAATCCTTCATAATCTTGTGAGTGCTTTTTGAATTCAAAATATAGAGGACCTGGCAAATATTTCTGGTAGATGTTTCTTCAGAGATGGACTGTTGGGCTAAGGATTTATTAGATGTGACTACATGGCGATCTATTGTTTCTTTCAAAAAATAGAAATATATGCATATTTGCTTGTATATCCAGCATTGTCCATGAATATTTTTCATGTGGAATTTCTTTGATATGGATTAAACTTTCTATGTCACTAAAACAAAGGAGTAGTGAAGGAATATTTTGCAGCTCATTCTGTGGTGTAGCCCTAGCCATCAGTAAAATAAAAGCAAGCTCCTGAAGTGATTGTTTTCAGTACTGGACTTTATTCACCAACACGAAGGTGGCTTTTGCTGGAGATACAAAAAAAAGTAGGAATGTTATTGTAGGGCAGAGGCTGTAAAGAGACTTTCACAATTTGAATGCTCCCATCCCGCCAATGTCTTAGGACTAGTATGTCCATGAATATATAGAATCAGATATTATGGATGTTTTCATAACTGGGAAACCAAAACTATTTTACTGCATGAGAATTTGCTTGGAACTGTTCTGAGGAATGCTCTTTCAGTAAGATTGTGAAGGCTGTAAGGCATCAGCTCCCCAAAATAAAAAAGTCAAAAAAAAAGGAAAAAAAAATTCTAGTTCCTGAAGAATGAACAAGAATAGGAGCAGCTCCACCGCTTAAAGCAAGTCCTCCTGCCTCCCTGACATGCCCACGTGGCTTGGTATGGACCTCCTCTTTGCTTGGTGACTGAGGAAAAACTTCCAATACCCATTAGCTATCCAATTTATTTTTTCTCCTATTTCTTGTGTCCAAATATTCTTTAGCTTGATTTTTTACTGTGTCCAAGAATCTTTTGAAGGAACTACTCAATGTCACATACATTTGTGGCATAAAGAGTGGGTTAAAAAAAAGATCTTAATAGTGTAGAAGAATGGCAAAAATTGTGAAATATGGGTTCTTCTACAGGTAATACTCTAGTTTTGGCTGTATTAATGATACTTCATCATTTTCATGAGGAGGCCTATTCTGAAGCTCTCTTTTGGAGTGATAAAATATTTGATGACTTCTTAGCAGCTCACATGTGCTGCTCATGAATTTAGCCAGTTATTCATAGAGAAAGAAACCAAAGAACAAAGTAAAACTGAGCATATTAATACCCCTTCCATGTATTTAAGAATTAGGGTTTGTATTCAATATCTGCACCTTTGTTTCTCTACAGCCATGCTCCACCCTTATATAAATAGGGATTGAAGACTAAACCTTTTCCATTTGAATTGAAAGTTAAAAGCATGTGGTATTGTCTCTAGTTAGTACTCTGTGCTATTCTTCTAGAAAACAAGAATACACTGCTATTTATCTCTTGAAGTTTTACACTTTCTATTGATTTTGATCTTAGCGATCAGCAAACTGCCTAATCTGTCTTCAATATTTTCACTTTATCCTGCTTTGTTTCATTTATCTGGAGATCAGGCTTGATTGGATATCAGTTACTTTCCACATTAAAATTTGTTCCTTGGTAAGCAAAATTAAAAAAGCAAGAGGATTTTTTGAATGTATAATATAAAGCTTTGTTAATAAAAATAATTATATTTCAGTGTTATTTCTTATTGTATTTCAAAAGATATATTTTTACAATGATTTTTTTTTGTTCTAAGTTAGGAAACTAATATGTGTTGCAAAGGAAATAGTAGCTGGTGAATTGTCCTTGATAGGTACTTGTAAGAGGGAGTCTGACTTCATGGTAGTGATAAATTAACCAGTCTCTGTTTTGGGAATAATGCTGGATGGGCTATAATTCTAGCATGGCCAGTGTATTAGGCACAGGTCTTGAATGCATAGTCTACACAGCTTAAAGAAGGGTTAAACAGAGCAAGGACTGTAGATCATAGTGTAAGTTAGACAAAGGCCATCAAAACCAAACCAGGCATAAACCTCCAGCAGTTCCGGAGAATAAAAGGACAATAGCTGGACACTGGGCTTGCTGTGTGGTGGCGGGAGCCTCCGATACACTGCAGCTCTGTGGTTTGTTTTCTGCAATACCCTCAACCACTGCAAGATCACATTACAGAGACAATAGTGATATAAAATTCACAATGCTTGCAAAGCAGGTATTGATATTTAATCAGTCTGCTTTTTGAACAGCAGATACTGTGATATTTTACACAAAATATTGAGGCCTAGTGGTTTGGTAGGGTTTTTTTTTGATTGCATTTCTTGTAGATGTGCTTAAGAAATATTTTAGTTTTGGGTAACTGAATAAATTTATTACTTCTTTGGTGATCACTGGCAGCAAAATATGAATCACAGTGTTACTGAAAGTCTGTAAAATTTCTCCCTCAGAAGAACCTTATGACCTTGTACATTTAGAGCCAGAATGTGAGCTCTGCTTACATTCTTTTGGGTGCTAAGAAATTGCAAAAGGATCCAAGGCCATCTGAGTGACCTCGTGTAGATCTGGGACAAGTGAATCAACTATTGATGAGGGCTGGAAGGGGGTGGTGGTCGTAGAAATTTAAAAGAAATAATTTATTTCAATAGAGTTTTTGTTTGGAATTGTCCATTTGTTTCACTCCTTGTCAAATTACTATTTCATGCATTTAGAATAATATTTCAATACATCAAAACAATTAAACTTTCATGCCTATATATTTTATCTTTTCATTGCATTTTATAAGAAAAAAAAATTCCTTGGGCTGCAACTTTCTTCTAGGATGGAAATATGCTTTTGTATTTTTCAAAATAACCGAGTAGAATAACTGAATAGTAGTTTGTTTCACAGTAAACAAAACTCCACTAATGCTATGGGAACATGCTGTTCTTATTGCAGTTTACACTCAGTGATAAAGCCTTAGTTATTGAGGAGGTTAATCTATGCCAAACAAGGAAGATTATTTCAATTTAGAAGAAAACAGTAAAAAAAGAGGAAAGTTACAATAAACATGCTTGATCAAATTATATTTTATATATTTTAAAATAGAATATAGATTTTGTAATATAAGGGTGTATGCAAATAAAAGATTTACATATGATATTTGGTATATAAACATAATACTTCAAATAGATGCTTAAAAGAACTGCTCACAAATACATCTACAACAAATAATAGTGGAAACTACCTTGATAGAGAGAGCTCTTTGAGAAATTTTATTGGAGGACAAGCATTTTATTGTGCAGGCTGAAATGAGTGACACATGGGAGTTAATAGAAGTGTGCTCACATAGGAGAAAACCAGTGGGTGTAATGGCATTGATTTGTAAGACTAAAAGAGAAAGAAAAGAAACACACTTCTCTTCTTTCATGGCATAAAATAGTTCCTAATAATGTCTGTTATTGACAATGGTATTATATCATATATGTTTAAGTACTGATAGCTTAAACCACACTTTGTGGAACTGACTGCAGGAGAAGGAATTAAGAAGAAGGATTTTCCCGCTTATTTCAATTTATCTAATACAATAAAAAAGGAATAAATTTTATAGGCTAAATTCACACTTATGTCCAATAGCCAAGAAATAAAAGCAAAGTCTTGGACATATTTCAAATTCCTGCTTGATTATATGTCCATCAAAGAGAGGCTTCTACACCATGTGTAAGAGCCTATGTGCTGTATTTTAACATCAGAAGGAGAGGAATACCATGTGGAGCATGTACCCACCGAGCCACATAGAAGATCCACAGGATACAGAAGGGCACATGTGTGAAAGCAAAAAAGATCAAAACAGGATGTCAAATACCAGATATCTTCATTTTAAAGCCCCTATCAATTAGCAACTGTTCATTTTTAGCAGCCACATCCTTACCATGCTAGTCACAAAGTTTCAGCTTCTGAATTCCCCCATAGACAATGGCTGTTCGAGTAGATTTACCTTAGGTAATGACAATTTTGCAATATTTTTGGGAATGCTGACATTTCATCCCAGGATTAGACACTGAACTCAAGGTTATGATTTTCTCACAGCGGAAGCTGGGTTAGGTTTGGTCATTATTTTCATGAGACCTTGTCAAGAATAGCCTAGATTGCTGGTTGGTGGCAGTCTTAGTGGGTGGCATTTTACTTTCAGAAGTAGTATAAAGAAAACCAACATCACATCAGCAGTTCTGTTGCCTTCTGAATGCACGAGAATGTTGAGAATTAGAGAGGCTGAGATCCTGCTAAAGTAGGCTGTTAAATTGTGTCAAATAATGAGTTTATGTTGCATATTTCTGGGGTAACTGCATAAGCCTGGACTTCCTTAAGGGTAAACTCTAATCTGTAGTTTATGCATCAGGGTCAGTCAGCATTTGACATCCTGTTCAAAGGTCAGTACTAAGAGCTATCAAAGTACAATGTGAAGTATCAGCTGTGTACTGGTCTCAAATCCTAAGGAACACCAGGCTTTTTACCTAGAAACCTACAAGGCTGAAAGATCAGTTGAAAACAAAAGGTGAAATTAAACAGAGAGTGATTTTCAGGTTTTTTTCAGTGATCTATTTTCCTTTAAGTGCTTTATAAGAAAACTGAGCTTGTGTTCCTTGTTTTCTTGTCATGTTGTCTCAAACATAATTCATGAGCACTGAGAGGTGGGTCAAACGTCACAGCAGTGTGAGTAAGTTGTTGAAGTTCAGATCATGAGCGTTTAGGGGACCAGTTTCAGCAGGCACTACAATTCCTATTCCAAAGAACCCTTCAAATATCTGATAAGGTATCCAAGGTTGGGGATGTGTACCCAAGGTCTGGAGAGCAGAAGATGTAGTTTGACTCAGTTCCAGAGAGCTGGCATCTTTTAACAGTGTAGTAATGATATTTTGAGCCAGTGTGTGATGCTGAATTATGATACTACTACTGTATGTGCCAAAAAAGTAGAGTTTGACCTTACCATCAGACCAGATTTGAATGATTTCAGGATGCTTTCTTGGATGAAAGAAGGCATTGTGTCTGCCCAGGTTTAGGTTCTAGGTAAGTTGTGTTCATGTTGAGCTATGATAAAGGATTCAGTCCCACAAGATTTATTTATGCTGCATGAAGCTGAAGTGACTGAATGCAATTCTGTGTGAGGACTTTGAGAGTCTGACTCTTGCACATCATCAGCCAACAGCTTCTGCCATGAACAGCAACGTCACCTGCATGGAGATGTGGTAGCTGCTACATACTCAATTACTTATTAAATCCAGTAGTGTCAAATTGGAAGTTAAAGATTACAAAGTGTAATATATTTTTAAAATTAATTTTTAAATTAAGAAAGTGTCTCAGAAATTTCAAATGGATATTGGATTCCTCACTACCTCAGGTTGCTCTGATGGGAGTATTGTACAAAGGGAGAACAAATCAAATTTGTATCCATATATTAAACCTGATTTCATAATATGTAATTATTGCTGAGTAACTTTAGTTTCCAAAATGTTATTTCTATGTTTTATACACACAGAGACATACCCCCATATTGGCCTGAACAGAATTAGAACAGGTTAGCTATTATATTTCTTTAATGCCACAGATCTGAATTATGTGCAGCACATAAGATACCTAATTTCTGATTAAAAAAAAAAAATTGTGCCGTAGCATATACTGCATATACTATTTCAAGTACACACAAGACTATTCTGCTACCTTATATTAAGCAATATTTATATTTCACTCTTATTGTAGCTTAAATCTTGCCTCTTTTAAAGCATTTTTTCCAAGGATATAGAAATGCCATTATTGGTGCTCACAGCTGAGAATAGTAACATAGATAAGTACTACTTAAGAATATGTATCACTTCTAATCAAGACCTGGGTGAAGAAAGACTGGATGGATGGCTAAATGTCCCTGGGGAGCACAAACACTTATCAACAAGCTGAGCAAATGAAGGGGCTTAGTTTGCTGACTTGAGTGGGCTTTAGTTTGAGGCTTGTATGTTCTGTGTTCCAAGATTAACTATCCTTGGTTTGTCATAATTATTAAGAAATTGCTGCCTATAGGTCCAGGGGCACCTTTTTAATGCAGTGGATGCAGAGCCACTGATTTGACCTTGACTGCTCTCCTTCAAAGTACAAATATAAACTGTAGAGGCTGACACATAGAAGACTTTTTTCTTTCCTTCCAATCTCAAATAAAAGTTGATATAGATTCTTCTCTTGTGAAAGTAATCAAGTAATTAAAATGGAGATGACTATGATAAGGCCTGCCTGGTGAGTAGATGCTCCATAAAAAACCTCGTAACTTGTCAAACTTAGGAATTTAATTAAAGAAAATAAACAATAATTCTTCATTAAAATCTAGCTCTTGGAGGTTTGGTTTGTTTTTTTTTTTTACTCTCAGTTCCCCTCATTATGACATTGGCTAGCTGCAGGTAACAATAATGATTCAGATGGTTTTTTTCTCATCTCTTCAGTAATATTTCCAGGCATAAAATATCTCTCAGTTTTCCCCAAAATGCTCTGAAAGCTGACTACTCTTGGCCTGTGAGGGAAGAAAATATTATTGTGCCTATCTCAAATGTGAGTAAATTACAAGTATTAGTGAGTCTAATGGTTTAATGTTTGTGGGAAAGAATGTGGGTGTTCATATAGCCCCACTACAAACTAGCTGCTGATGCGCTTTGTAGTCAATGGGGTAGTAGGGCTAGAATTAGGCCAGTTAACTGAAGAGCAGTCCAAGTAAAAGAAGAGTTAAAATGTAGGATTCTTCTGAGGGAATGGATAAGAACATTTATGATCAATACCAGTCAACAAGTGTTGAGAAACTAGTCTGTCAAATAATCCTGATTACATTATTTGTTTTGATTAGAAATGTAGTATTCTGTAAAACTGCACAGTTGTACTTCTCAAGCATTCAGAATCACTTGAATTGATACATCATGGTATTGTGATTAAAAAACACTCTCTATACTGTCAGTCAGCAACTAGAACATCACCTATTTTTACTATAACGGTGAATTCCTTGTTTTTAGTAGAATTTTTCATGATTTTATGCAAAATCACTACTTTTTTATCAAGATGCTAAAATCAAACATGAAATAAAAGCTGTGACAAATACAAAATATCGGGGAAAAAATCAAAACTCTGAAGCCTTATAATTAGTAGCTAAACTAAGACCTCTTAAAGCATTTTCTGAATGCAGATAAATCGTACATTTAGGATCTCTTTATACACTTAATACCTGAGAATGAGACACTGTGTCTTGTAAGCCAGTGCCAAAAAAAGCACTGAGAGAGTGATAAGATGTAAATATCTTAGTACATGGTCCCATTCTGGTGCTCTAACAGAAAAGTGAGTGTGAACCCCTAAATGTTTTCGAACAAGCAGGAGAGGGATCTAAGTACTGCTTTGTAGAACACATCCTCTTTTTGAAAAGATAACAGAAAAGATCTCAGAAACTACAGAAGAATTGGAGAATTTTTTTTCTTTAGCAAACACAAAATTTTATTTGTTTATTATCACTAAAGTTTGTTCTGTTTAGAGAGCACAGGTTTCATCTTGATTTGAGAAAGAAAATACAGAGTGCATCTGGTTCATTTGATCAAGTGTAAACTGTCACAGGACTGAATGGTCATCATTAGAGCCAAACACATTCAAATTATCAAAACACAAATTTTAACAGCAAGGACTATCAATCATCCGAAAAACTTGAATATAAGAACTTAGAATATGAGAACCAAAGTAAAAAATACTCACACTGCTTATTTACACTTCTCAGATATGTAATTTGCGAAAGGTTTACATTTAAAGTTTTCAGGGCTTTGAAATGGCCAGAAAGTGTTTAGAAATACTTCAGGCAGTAGAGGCACACCAAAAAATTTTCAGGAAAGATATATAAAACATAAATGTAAATGTAATGTTTTATTTACTTGTCTTATCTGAAAAAATAGATATATATTTAAGAAGATTTATTACTTTTTTTGCTGGTTCTGTAAACTGAAGAAAATGTGATTAGACTATTGCTGTGCTGTGGTGACCCTGCTGGAGCTGGCACTCAGGTGGAGTACCTGCATTTCTGTGGCTGGTGCAGATCATGTCAGTACACTTGTGGGAAGAGGCACTCGGAGTGCTTGCTGCTCTTTCCATACCCAAGTGGTTTTGGAAGTACATTGATTTTATTACCCCAGATTTGGGGCAAACTTTTTCTTCAGACGCACCCATGAAGCAGCCCTCTGCCTTTGGGGGAAGAAGATGTGCATCCGAGCTGTCTCTGAGCTTGCAGGAGCTTCACTTTTTGCTTTAAGGTGTGGGATTTGCAACTTGTTTCCCAGACTAATCCCAGTATTT
>VZTH01008570.1:0-57500 GCA_013397815.1 Aleadryas rufinucha | reverse complement strand
TGGAAATTCTTCATTCAGTTCATGCAAGACCAATCTGGCTGTGACTGCTGGTTATTCTGAAAACTCCAGCAAAGGAACACTTAAACAAAAATGTTGCTAAAATTCAGCTGGCAAAAGTCATTCAGCAAACATAGCCAAACTCCTAATTCTGCTTGTTGGGTTGTTATGATTTCAGAACTGGGAGGTCAAGATGCCATTTCTTTGTTCTAGTGTGTAGTCTTTAAATACAGCCTATAAGGACTGGCAAAGTGCTTTCAAATTAGATATTTTCCATTACCTGGTGCCTTTTCTTCTAAGGGTAAGCAGAGAGAAAGCCTCATGGTGATTGAAGCTTCCTTGGGCCCAGTGTGGATCCTGAGGGTCTCCTACACTACAGATGGGGTCATGGGTGCCAAACAGAGGAACTCCTGGAAGGAAGTCCAGCTTGATGAGAAAGCAGTTTTCCATCCGAGAAGAAGGAAATACCAAAAATTTACAAACCTGGCTGGAAAGGAGCCTTCACTCCTGGGTGAGGTGGCTCAGTGATTCTTTCAGAGCCACTCTGCTCAGTGCAAAACAGAACGTACCAAATTACTCCATGGCTGCTCCCAGTCCTTTCTGCTGAATCTGGCCTCCTTTGTATGAAATAGTCCTGATTAAGGTGGAGTGTTTGAGAGAAAATGTGGCTGACTCCATGCTCCCTTTGTGATGGCAGTCATTGGAAAAGCACCTGAGTTTAACAATTTCTAGTCAATACTTATCATACGATAAACCAAAGTGTATAGATGAACACTTATTTCGCAATTTTTTGTTACCTTGGTTTGAAACAGATGATGAGAATCTTAATAATGTTTACATAATTGTCATACATGCTGTGAGCTCTTGGATTCTGAGGGGAACAGAGATGCAGTTGGTATCTGACAGAGGCAGGCAAGGAGGCATGAAAGTTTCTCCTTGTGAACCTACTCCCGAGTGCCTCAATTATCCTCTCTGCAAAACAGAATTGAGTCTAAGTAGTGCTAATATTTGTTAAGGCTGTGAAAAGTCTGAAGATATCACGTAAAAAAACTTTAAAAAGTGAGGCAACTGTTACTAAATCACTTATTAAGCGAATGAGATTTCAGCAATATTGGTATTCGTACACTGTTGTCTTACTGAGTCATACAGAAAGGGAATGTATGACTTTGCCTTCATGGCAAGTGCTTTTAAGACTAACTTCCTCTTTTAATAGGCTGGGACAAACTCTGAATTTCCAGTTGTGATTGAATTCTCCAAAGCTATTATTGCTGGAAACAAAAAAAAAATTAGTGTTCTCAGTGACCATATGCTGTGCTGTGCAGTCATGTAAAACACAAAAGAACAGATAACTATTTCAGCGTGAAAGGAAAAACAACATTTGAAACTCAGTGGCCTCTTCAATTAATTCAAAGATTATGAACTTCCATCACAAAACTTATTTTTAAGGAGAGACTTCATTTTGTTTGTGGCTTCCTTTTGCTTTTGTTTGCAAGATTTTCTTCTTCGTACTTGAAACATTTTCATAAAAGCAGATGTGAATGGTGGTGCTATGGGTCCATATTCCCTGTCTCCTGCTTCCTTGCCATGTTATGGGCAATGAAGCCAGCATGCTAAACTTCACAGAGGCTGGCTGACTTTGCTGTGCCAGCATACCTGCAGTGGTGGCCAGAAGAGTATTTTTCTTGTCTTGTATTTGGCTGTTTATGCCTATACTATGGGTTGTGTCATCATATCTAAAATGGTTCTGATTCTGTGTGGGAGAGCAGATTTGTACTACTAAGATGCACATTTTCAGTGTAAGTCAAAAGCCATATCCAGCTACCTGCACTGTCCCTGAGATCTGTGCCCCCAGCCTGTTCCTGCGTGTAATCATGCCTATGTTGAGATTGTGCACACTGAATAAAGGTAATCTCCCTAATGCAGCTTGTCCAGAATCAGAGAGAGCATTGCACTCTGAAAAGATCTATCTTCTGAAGTGATTGGCAGCTTACTCTGGCACCACAAATCCTGTCTCTACAATGTGAAGGAGGAGCTAAGCTCAGCAGGGTAAGCAGAAACCATCTGACCATCTTTTGCCAGGAAACTAAGTTCAAAAGCCTAGTGGGTCACAGTGAACTCCCTGTCAGGGGCCTCAAAATATGCAGACATGCAGCATCAGTGACCATATTTTATACGTCTCCTCAACATACTTTGAGTAGATTTGATGTGGGCAAAGACTAGAAAATCCCCACTCAGTGTGATTCTCTGAATATAATTTCATCTACATCATGCTATTACAAATACTAAGAAGTGTAGCATCTAAGGCATATGTGTTTACATATATTCAAATGCATTTCTATAAAATCGTATCCATGTGCTTATAGTAGATATATACAAATAATTTCTCAATTTATCTCCTCCCTGCGTCTTATATTCTTATAATCTTATTTTAATGTCAAATCAATAGTTTAGGAGGTTGAGTAGCACCAATACAATAAGGGCTAATAAGAACAAGTTCAATAGTTAGTGCCATGTCTGACTTTAAGATTATCTTTTTGTCTGCATAATAAACAGGTGAGTACTTGCATATTAAAATAGAATTTTTTCTTCCATCTGTTAGCAGCCTGTTAGGATTCTGATTTCTCATCTTCTTTCCCATGTACAGCCAGAAAGATAATACAGTTGTTTTAAATTTGGGAATTTTGTAGCTGAACTGAATTTGTGTACAATACTGGTGAATCAGCAGTTTACCTATGTTCTCTTCTCATGCTATTTCTTAGAAGGATATATATATAGTGAATATTAAAAGCTATAGCCACGATGTTTATTTTCAGTGGTATCAAACTGGACAAGAAAATAGAAGCTTATCCTGGACCTTTATGTTCAAATGTAATCGCGAATAATTAAATCATGACTATTTTAACAACAATTTATTTATTCTTAATTTAGTTTCTTGATTATTTGTTTCACTAAAATGATGAATGCTTTAATTTGTTAAAAAAACCTCATTCAATCTACATCTGATTGGAAATTTATTTGCTAAGCTGAAGTTTTTGTTTCAGGATTGCAAAAACACATTGCTATGCTATGTGAGCAAAATGTCTAGGATCTTCCATACTAATCCCTCTCCAAGTGAGTAATAGCCATTTCCATTCTCATCTGTGAGTGACAGTGAAATTTTTGTGGTCTTACAAACTTTGGAAACATTTATTTTCAGTAAACTGTGTGGAGCTTATTCAAAGGGTCAAAAAACCCTGTCTCTCACTAGCATCGTGTAGATGCCAGACTATTTCTAACAGTTACTGCCAACGAAGGGGATAAACTCTCAGCTAAAGAAAAGAGATTGCATCAGCTCTCAGAAGAAAAAAATGCTCCATTTCTCCTAGCTCCATAGTCTATGTTCAATCAACGTGCAGTTAATGGAAGCCCTCCAGTGCTAAGCAATAAACAAACACAGTTTGGCAAATAGTCCAAAATCAAATCTAGTGTATAAGGTGGACAATACATAGTTAGTTCCATTACACAATTCTCCCCTGGGAATTGGAGCAGCTTCTGAGCCCGTCTCATTACGCACCAGCACCATCTGTAGCCAGCCTGAACCTTATTTGGGAATATATAAAGTACACCGAAAAAATAGAGTAGGAATCAAGAGCCAGAGAATTCTATTTCAAGTTTAAATTTTGCTTGTGAAAGATCATTTGGTTTTAGACTCAGCAAACAGTAGGCCCTCATCACTCACAATGAGCTGCGCATGTAGCAGGGATTACTTCAGATCAGAGAGATTGAAGGTAATTGCTACTTTCCACAGGGAGATATCTAGTACTAGTGTGGTTTGAGAGATACAGTAAAACACCATAAGCTGAAACACATCATTCTGAAGCAAACTAGAGCCACCTCTCATTGTTTCTCCTCTCCTTGCTTCATTTCAAAAAAGTGAATAGTAAATTTAAAAGAATACATAGGAACAGGATAAAATTCTTTAATATGTGGATTTAAAATGATAAAACTATCCCCACTCTGACGTGCAGATAAATACGTATGATACATGTGTAATATAGATGGTACATATTTTTCCACTAAAAGTCAAATGTTTTAAAATAACTGTATATATGTGTCATTATTGTGTAGGGATCATACAGGTGTTAGAATGCAGATATAAGAGCATTAAAGATGAGGGTCCCTTTTCAGGGATATATGAGAGAATAGAATAAAAACCCCAAGTGTTCTCTGTCTCAGAGAACAACAGTTGAACTAAGAGCCCAAATATATCTGTTAGTGACTTCAGCAGAATTACTCCTGGGGGATTCATTTATCCTGGGATACTCAGAGCTTGCTGACAGTTGACAGCTACATTAGCTCCCCTTCTCCATTCGGTGGTTGTATGTGATAAGAGTTATATAGTATAAAGAGTTTTTTCATGTGAGTTTGTTATAGTAAATTATATGGTTGATTCCAAACAAACTCTTCATTATTGCATCTTAGGAATATTCTGCATAGCATACACAACTAATTTAGTGAGCTTTGTAAGAAACCTCTTTAAGAGCATTTTCATGTACCTCTTTTTGTAAAACCTACAGACTTAGAAACCCTGGCTCTTATTCTTTGCTGGTCAGGACAGAACTTAAAGCTATGTGTGCATCCTTGATGACATTAGATGGGTTTCTGTGCTTCAAAGGGTATTGTAAAACAAGGATCCTTCATTGCTACTGCAAGGTCATGCTTGCCCTTTGTCACCAGTGAATGATGTCCAGCAGGCTTGCTACTAGTCAACATCAAGACTGGTGGTGCAGACAAAGCTGTAAAGGATACCAATGCATTCCACCCAAATTCAAGGAGTTTCAAGTACAGAGACATTGGGCCTTTGCAGTTTTAGCAATTCCTTACATACCTCCTCTTAATTTGTCATTACAGAAATTACATCAACACTTACACTCTACTCCTTTCTCAACAACATTAGGTTCTGCTCCAGCGTAGGTAGATATTTATAAGATAAATGTGAAGTAATTGACCTTTTTTTGTGGGGGTTATATCTAAAAAAAACCAAAACCAGCATTCACAGGATTGTTTTTGCCATAATCCTGGGTTGTCTTCACTTGTTTTCATTTCTGACCTTGGTATTCCAAAATGGGTAATATCAGTGAAATTGATGGAGACACAATAAATTCTGGTAATACTGAATCCCCTCTATGACTGTGTGTGAGTGCCAGAAACGGAACATCTATTTCGTCATCTTGCTCATATTCTTTAGTACCTTTATGGCATTTTCCCATTAAATGGATTGATTATAATCAGTAGATGCATATTCATTTTCTTAATCCCTTTGTGAAGTAAAGGATTTTTTTTTTCCTGAAAGAAATTATAATAGCCAAGAAAAATAGAAAGATATTAGAGGCAGTTTAGAATTTACTAAGATCTTTGCACCTAGTAGAGTATGTACATTTTTTGCTATTAGAAGACTGCTGTTTAAAATATTCTTCCTTTTAATGAGCTAGTTATAAAACTGTGACTGATTATCAGATTGTTCTGTCTGTGAAAATTGCAAGTTCTTGATTAATAAATGAAATTCTTCTGAAAAGAATTAGCATTAAATGTTTCATGAACAAGCACATTTAATTTAAAATGCCACCTATATAACTCTAGAGAAAAGGAGAGATAATATAGCATATGCACGATAACATAGATTTAAACACTTAGAGCAACAGCTGTCAATTTAAAAAAAAAATCCTGATATTTTGGGGGGATTTCTTCCACATTTGTACACCTTACTCCACTGTTAGTTAAAATTATAAAGCCGGGAGTAAAACTGGTATAAAAATTAGTATTGATCACAAAATTGTCAATGGTATAACTGTGTGTAGTTAGGTTTTATCACCTGAACATATTTAAACAAAGTATGGTTTAGTAGAACCACATACACAGTCATATATATCCAGAAACAAATTCATACTTACAGCATGAGGAACTGTATTTTGGTAAGGAGTGAGTGGAGGGTATTTAAAGGTTATAGTGAACAAGCAATTAAACATGAGATCCCAATAGATACTGTGGCAATGGGGCCTAGCCTAATCTTTGGATATTATAAATGAGAGTAGTGTGTCAGAATGCTGTATCTACTTTGGCTGTTCATTTTTTTTTAAGATGTTGAAAATTGGAAAAGATTCAAGAAGGACCACGGAAATGATTTGGGAAACAGAGAAAATGTCTTCTATAGCAAGACTTTGAGGTTATCAAAAGAAGAATCTGTGTTGAAAGTGCATACATACTTTACAAAGTGAGAGATGCCAAGTGCCAAAGGATTCATCCGTCTGTCAGAGGAAGACATCTCAAGAACTTGCATTCAGAAGAAGAAGCTAGATAAATTCAGACTAGAAATGAGGCACTTAATTTTAATGCTGACAATAATTACTCACTGCAACCAACTCTGAAGTGAAATGGTAGGTACTCACTCTCCAGATGCCTTACAAAGGTCTGGATGCCTTTCTGTTGCCCCTACTGTATAGAGGACTGTTTGGCCATAGCGGGTGAAATTAGAGAAACTTGTATTGGACAGGATGTCAGTGATCTCTTCTAATACAGCAAATGTCAAATAAACTTGTGAGGATATGCAAACTGATGGTGAATGTGGAGTTGTGGCAGACACCTTTCCCTAAAAATGTGTGCTAGTCAGCTCCCCTGTCCATCTCACAGCAATCTCAGCCTCTGAGCAGCAATAGCCCATGAAAGGCAGGTAAATGATCTGAAAACAAGCAGAAGAATCCACTGTGCAAAATGTTCTTACAAATTGCAAATAATAGAAATATTGGCTTTAGTAGCAGCGTTCCTTTTTAATAAGACAGCGCAGATGGATCCTGGTCAAAAGGTTTTGGACTGACTCCTTGAGGAATTCCGAGTTGCCTAGTTTTGCCTTTGCCTGGTAGGATGCAGTTTCAAAGGGGGTATGCTAAACAAGAGCCATCTGGAAAACTAATTCAGGCTTCTTTAATGTTTTGGTATTATCTATGACAAAATAGATAATTTTTGCATAACTCCTTTCAGTAAGTAATGCAGATCAGAATTAAAAGAATTTTCTTGTTAAATGAGTGATGCTACAGGAATCTGTAGAAGACATGAATGGATGGCTTTGTGGTATAGACATTCTGAAAAGAAACAGAGAAAACACCCCAAATCAGTAATATTCATGTTTGTAACTTAAGTTCTGATTTTTGCATCTTTTAAAAGAGGTTTTGTTGTAAAATGTAAAATTATTGAATGAGTTAATAAGTAAATAATGCTATTTTTGGTGTAGTCACCATTAATAAAGAGCATATTAGTTTAAGCTATGGTGACTACTTCAATAAGTCTATTTTTCATTGTGGATAGTCCAAAAAACGTAGTCAAATGTTTCATTTCCCAAAATATCCCAAGGAAGATCCTTGGAAATCATTGAGTATTGAAATATCATAAACAATGGTTTTTGCTGGTTATGAAGGTGTTTAATATGTTTTTCAGTGCCAACAAGTTTTCTGTTTGTCTCACAAACAGGTTTCATAGCTATTCCAGACTTCTTTTTATCCTTGATGAGTGCTGCTGATGCTTTTGCAATACTCCACATATATAGCTAAGATTCTTTCTAGAGCCAGGCTTACAAAAACCTAGTTTTCAATTTGGTCCTGCTAAATCTTTCTTCTGTGAGAACTACCTTGTTTTTCCAGACTTTGAGTTTTCTGAACTATGAAATATGTAAAGCATACAGTTGTGATCTCAACTGTTTTCATCGTAGGAAGACCTCATCCTCCTTTACAATAAAAAAATAAACTCAGGAGTAGCTGAGTTATTGAACACATTTGGAACTTAATTAATGATCAATGTCTAAAATGACTGCAATCAAGTACTTACCCTCATCAAACCACTGTCCCTCTCCATCACCCACTTAACTGACCCTGCAGTTTGGCCTTCTCTATTTATCTGCTCTGTCTGGACAGGGCCATAGAACTTGAAGAGCTATGCTAAAGCTGAGGAGCTGCTGTAATCCTTGTTATATGAATAAGTCTCTAAGGAGAAACAAATATATCTGACTGAAATAGTAGCTATGCAGACAAATCTAAAAGGGACAGAATTGTGTGGATGCGTAAGGTTCAAAATTAGTGTGGTTTTTTTTCCTAGGGATAGAGGATGAAATACTTCCAAGAAAATGCTGAAGACTTGCTGGTTTGTCAGCAGCTTTCCCCTGCTTCAAGCTAAAGAAGCTGCTATTGAGGGGTTTTGTGCTACTAAAAGAAAATTATTTAATAAATAATTAATGTTTTACAGTGCATTTCCAGTATATTATGAACCATTAACAAATTAAAACAAAGTGGTCAATTTAAAGTAGGGCTTATGATGCATTTACTTTTTTGTTATTTGCTTGTTTACTTTCTGTTGTAGAATGTGTTGATTCATAGCTCTCCTGATCACCAGTTTAATCTGCACTGGCCTATTCTGTGACACGTCGCTGTGTATGTGAGTCCATATATTCAAAAGCACTTAAACACATTCCCATTTTCTCACTGTTGGATAGGTAAACAATGTTTAGGTATATATAATCGTGTCATTTGTTTCTTTCAGGAAAACAATGCTTTTAGTATCGATCAATAGTGAGTGCACGACTGTTCAGTCTTCAAAACCTTGCCTGGTATGTTGTGTTTGTCCTAATCTAGTACAGGGGGAAAAAAAATGAGTAAGAGTCTATTTTTCACGTTTCTTTTTTTCTGCTTGCTACCGTTTAAAAAGCAGCTTTGAACCTTGTTCATGGCTTCCCCAGATTTTGCTGTTAGCTGCCAAGTCCCTGTCAGATTGAAATTGAAACGGCAGAAAAAAGATTTTCAACATACTTTTTCTGCAATTTTTTTCTGTCTTTCACCTCTAATGAAATGACCTTTAACTGCCCCCTCATCCTACACTAAGCAATGCTGAGTTTTATACCCTAAATTTCAACTACTTTATTAAATTAGCTACAAAATAGATATTTAGAAATGAAAACAAATGTAATTGAAAAGATATGTATGAAGCTTTGCATTTTGTTGTGTTTAGATGCATTGCTGAACTTTTTACTTCAAAGACAAAAACCTCTGCACTTGATAGACCTTGCTTCTTACTCACTGCTCATCCAAATACACATATTTTATTATCACTGATCAGTGTAAAGCTAGCCTCATTTAGATTTTACTGTATTTATGTATAAATAGTTATCAGTTCATGCTTTAAATCTGTAGTCATTTGCTGTGAAATAATTGCCTGTTATTGAAAAAATGAATTGACTTAGCTACTTCAGTGTTAGGCTCTTACATCCTAATGGAGTATATATACAAATAGCCTATTGAAATAGACAGTATGAGAAAGTCAGACTTACCAGCTCATTCTGTTTTTATACCTTATATGACGTTCAGCACTTTACTCTTGATGAAATGTGCTTCAGTCCCTTGTTGCACTACCTAATGTGCTAGTATTTCTTGCTACATTACATTTTCCTCTATATGGTCTTTAATGGAAAAGATGCTCAGCAGCATAAATATATCTAAAGCTAGCAGTAAAAAAATACTTAAATAAATAACAGATGCACAAGGGAACCGTGGGATAAATATACAGGAGGCACAGAGTGGTAATCACGTCTGAACTACTAGACCCATTATCACCATGTAGCAAAATATACACTAGTAATTATGTAGGTATCCCACATGCCAATATGATTCTGAACTGGGTCAAACTATCTCCAACATTGCAAATATTTGTAAAGAAACTATGATTTTTGAGAGATAATATCTGATAAATTGTGGTAGACCTATAAGGTGCATATATGTCAGAACCTACCCACACATAACACACATGATTTTATGTGATTGTAAAGCTTGTCAAAGAAAAGATTTAATTGAACTGGTTATAGCCACCACACATAGCACAATTAGCCAAGATAATTTTGCTCCATCAATACACCACAACCCTGATTCTTCAGATCACTGGTATTACAATCTGGGACATTAAGAAAAAACTTTGACAAATGTAATGGTATTGTTTTTCATGTCAGTAAAGTCTAAAAGCTTACAGGACGTGATAGCAACCTTTTATTTTCCTTTTCTACTTGTACACCAAGTCAGGGCCTTCATCTCACTTTAGATATGAAGAACAAAATATCACACAAGCCTGCTAAATTCTCTTCCTCAGTATCTTTTCCTAGATAGTATTTAATTAAATAATTTTTTTAAAAAAAGTAGAATACGTGCAACATTGGTGCACCTTTATGGAAAAACAAAGTGCAAATCTCATTTATAGCTTGGTTTTGATATGCCTCTTCACTGATAAATCTGTCACTGAGCCTCTACTTTTTTGTTTGGTGTTACATTTGAAAGGTTTTCCTGGTTTACTGGATATTGCTTTCTATCATTTTAGTTTTTAAAGTTGTTTTACTTTTTGTGTTATGAAATATCTTTATATTAAGGTCCAAAAAGAAGTAATGAAAATCTAAATATTTTTTGATACAGCAAATAACTCCTTGGATTGCCAAATGCTATTCATTTGGCAGAAGTCAGGCCATGAAGACGTGCTGATTTTGGCTGGGGTAGAGTTAATTTTCTTCACAGTGGCTGGTAGAGGGCTGTACTTTGGATTTGTGCTGAACACAGGGTTGATAATAGAGAGATGTTTTTGTTATTTCTGAGCAGGGCTTACACAGAGCCAAGGTCCTTTCTACTCCTTGTACGGCCACGCTGGTGAGGGGACTGCGGGTGCCTGGGAGGCTGGGAGGAGACACAGCTGGGACAGGTGACCCCAACTGACCAAAGGGACATTCCACACCACAACAGCATGTTCAGTATATAAAGAGGGGGAAGAAGGAGGAAGAGGGTGGACAATTGGAATCATGGCATTCGTCTTCCCAAGTCACCGTTAGGTGTGGTGGAGCCCTGGCTGTCCCGGAGACGGCTGAACACCCGCCTGCCCTGGAACTGGTGGGTGAGTGCCTTGTTTGGCTTTGCTCGTGTGCACAGCTTTTCCTTTCCCTACTGAACTGCCTTTACCTCAACCCATGAGTTCTCTCACTTTTACTCTTTCGATTGTCTCCCCCAACCCAGTGGTAAGGGGGTGAGCAAGCAGCTGTGTGGGGCTGAGTTGCTCTCTTGGGTTACATGATGACAGAAGATTTGGGATTGGTTTTACCTTCCAGTGTGTATTTTTATTTGTTTG
This sequence comes from Aleadryas rufinucha, assembly GCA_013397815.1. NCBI lineage: Eukaryota > Metazoa > Chordata > Aves > Passeriformes > Aleadryas > Aleadryas rufinucha. The sequence continues at coordinate 46,331 of VZTH01008570.1, read as the reverse complement.
TTCTGTGGCCAGCACAGTGCTACTAATTGGTTAATTACTACTAATATGTATACAAGACCTTGCAAATTAAATTTAGAACAACTTTTGATGTTTCAAGACAACAGCAAAAACTGAGACACAGAAAACACCTTTATCTTTTTCTCCTTACTTTTGAGTATTTGGCTCTTACTGCTGTTTTGCTCCTGGAAGATTTTGAAGGCATGCTCCCAAAAATCAACAAGTATGGAAAATAGGAATATGTGTAAAAATAGAAATGAAAACATCTACTTTTCATGATGTAGGGAAAGTGCATGCAAACATTACGCCACACAATGTTCAGAAACAAAAAGCTGGATGATGTTGGTTTACTTTGATGAGGACCTCTGCACAGCAGAACTTCCCTAAGAGCAGTTTCAGGAAAAAATTTAGATGTCTTTTTCATACAGAAAAGAAATTACAAATATTTTGCATTTAATATGTTGGTCTTAATTTCCTTCTGTACCTTGATTGCCTACTAAATTTTGCTGTCCCCTTTTGCTGGGGAAATGATAAAGAGGAATATACGCACATGGGGTGGGAAGTTGGTCTTCTAGCTGGAGAAGGCTTCCTGGCCTTATAAAAATGGTCATCCTGAGTGTTTACAGTGTAGATAGATGTTGGATCCGAGTATAACCCTTGAGCAGCACCTACTATTTACTTAAAAACATAAAAAAGACGTTATTTGGATAAAACCTGTGACACGAAGTGTCTTTTTCTAAACCATTGTACAAGTTTTGGTCTTTTATATACCTCCAGTGATGTTCTCAGAGGCAGCAGTGCCCATGGCCAGAAGCTGCAGCAGCTAGAAATACTTCTCTTTTTTTCTGTTACTGTTTAGAGATTAGAGGTCTTTAGAGATTTTCTTTAATTAACATGCACTAAAAAATGCTTCTTAAGGAGAAAAACAATAAGTTAGAATTTTAGTTAGACAAATAAATATTAGTGAAATCTCTCTCTAGGTCCAGCTTACAGAGAGTCAAGATACAGGGAACTGTGGATAGGGCATAAGAAATGGGAATCAGGGCACTGGAGTCCGATTTCTTCCTATGTCATTAACTCACAGTGAGTGTCCTTAGATGCAGAACACATCACTTCTGCTTCCATGTGTCTATAAATAGTCTTGCTGATAATTGGCTACCTCTATGAAGTGTTGTGATGAATACAGCTAATTATAAGTAATAACTAACTAATAGTAATGCTTTTTGAAGAATCACAGTATAATTTAAATATGACTTCTTTAAATCCTCATATGTTAATATCGACAGGGTTCATAAGGCTAAACAGACATTTGAATAAATGGCTAGACACTTATTATTTACTATTCTAAGGTATATCATATCAACGAGCAGCTTAACATTGTTCCTAATATCTACACTCAGATGACTTGTGTATTAATAGCAATTTGGAACCTATACTTGGTGTCTGTCAGAATATAAAGATATAAAGTAATAATTTTTAGACCAGGAAATCTGAAAAAATTGGCAAACCAGTTTCAGCTTGGAAGACAGAAACTTTGCATCTTGAAAACAATTTTTTTAAAGCGCTTTCTATCAGTCTTTTAAACTCTCTATTGGTGGTGTAGAACTTCAGCTCTTCCAAAAGATGGACTTCAGATTCACTCCCATAACTACTGGCCTCAACACTCTGCATCCACCCATGTCCTTCACTTAGAGATCTCAGCAGCCTTTGCTGTCTTCCCAAATCAGATTGCTAAACTGTCCTACCTTCCAGCTGCCGTCTTTGACTATTGACTAGGTCAAGCTTCTGCAGTTTCAGAGTAGTTCTGCTTTGTGATAACTCTATCAAAAGTGAGGAAGAAATAGCACAAGTGGTAGCATTTTTTGCTTCTTGTGCATCCCCCACCATGCTAAGAATCAGTGGCACTGATAGCAAAAGTGAGAATAATATAACTAATATAAAAATTAGGTAGCTGTAAATTCCAGCCAGCATGAATTGTTTGCTGTTCTAGTAAAGCATCTCAGAAGTTTCCCTGAAGATGAATCATGTATTTTGTGTCTAGCAGTTATAGAGCATGGACATCAGGGCTGATTCCTAAGCTTGAAGGCACAGCTGTGTTTCGCATATAATGCCTAAAAGCTTACAGCACTAAAAAATTTCTCAAAACAAAGAATGAAATTAAAGAGACTTTTTATGGCTTTAGGTGGGAATTTTCTAGCTGTTTTATGACAGTAGTTCTTCTATACTAAGATGTCACTTTATCTTGTAATTGAACTTGCTATTTCTTCAAGCCTGCTTTGCAATTTCTTTTCCTGTTTTTAGACTATTTGTACATCGTCTTCTGCTATATACGTGGGTACACATGCTATGTATGTGGGTACATTTTACTTTTCTCAGAACTGTCAAAAATTTAACTATCTGAATTGTGCCAATGTGAGAATACAATCTAGAAAAATGCTTTTCAAGAATGCCTTTAAATATTACATGGAAATCAAGGAAATAATTTTTGGTGTGCTAACCTATTGACAAAAACAAGCAATAATTAGTTTGCTTCCTTCTCTTTTGCTAAGGTCTAAACAGGACCTATGGTTGGCTGATCAGATAGGGCTTGGAACTAACGAACATGAGTATTTTTTATATTTGAATGAAACCAGGATGATTATTTGCTTGGTTTTTTACTGTGGCATAGAGTTATAGTGGTACTACTACTCTGTTGATCTCTGAGTAAAACACGAATTAACAACAAATAGAATGTGATGATTTTTTTATGATTACCTTAATTACATTTTAATTTCAATTAGGTATTTTAAAAGATATTTAATGCATAATTTCACTGTCTTGGGCTAACCCCATAAAATACCTTATCTACTAGACAGATGAACTTCCCTTTGGTAGCACCTAATTACAATTACCCAAGGAATACCACTGAGGGTATTCAACGTCAAGGTAGTGAATTTGTTTCCTCTATACTTGGAAGTCAGAGAAAACAGGGTCTTCTGCCCCAGTATAACATGGCTGAAGTTCAGATTCGTCCTCTGCCAGGAATCCCAATTGTGGAATTTGAAAGATTTTTGATCTTTGATGTGATATTTAGACCTTTTCTGTGAGTCTGTTACCCAGACCATGGCCTCCGGTTCATCCTAAGGAATTCTCCTTAGTGTCTTTACATAGAGACTCCAGGACTAAATGGTTTAAAACAACATTGTTTTGTTTGTAGCCAAATTGAATGACCTTCCTTGAGGTAATATCCAAAAAGACAATTATCTGCCTTCATCAAAGCAATCTTTCTCTAGTCTGTCTTCTTTGGAGTACTCTAACAAACTTAAAGTAAGTCTGGGATCAATAATTTCTTTTCTGAGTTGCCCACCTGTGACCAGGGACTCTCCTATTGAGGGATGTGAAGTACATGGAGCTCTGGTAAGTGAAAAACCATTTCCTCAAAGTGGCCTTTAGGCCGACTCCTCAGACCAGGACAAATCATCCACATTGTCTGCCTTTGCATTAAATTTAGTCCTTCCCTGGCTGGCTTTGTGTGGGCTCCATCGCCCCACTGACCAAGATCTTAAACTGGAAGAGTAAGTGTAGCTGTTAAAGATGTTCAAAGTAATCTGCATTAACAAGGTAAGTTTCATATCTTATCCACATCTTTTATGGTTACAAAATTGGAAAAAAAAAAAGTGTTCACGAGATCAGCTTTTTTTTTTAAACGAAAACCTTCTGCTGTCAGCAGCTCAGGAGTCATTCAGGAACACTGTCAGAACACTGCATCTTGGCACCTCTACTTTAGGCAGAAAGTGCCAGGGCATAGGCATCTGAGAGAAATGTGAAGAGCATACTTTTAAATGTTAAAAATTATCACTTCTAGGAATAGGTAAAATTTAGGGCTAGAGCAGGAAGGATTGCAGCTTTTCTGAATGTATGCCCTTTGGAAATTCAAGCTATTATTTTCTAAAGGTTAAAGCATTTTTGACGTACAACAGTTGCTTCATTCAGAAGCTTGACCTACAGTGGCAAAGTCTAGATGTGGATGATCTGTTTCTGGAAGTTTAAGGTCAAACCGGTCTTTCCGAAGTCTGAAGTGAAGGTGACCATGAATATACCATCCAGCAAGGAGAGCTCTAGCCAAATAGGTTGTGCAAATGGCCAGGCAACCTAGGCATGTTTCCAAAGAATGACTCTTCTCTGAGCTAAGGCAAAATACATGACCTTCTGTAGAATCTCTAACTACAGAGCTTATTCATTTCTGAAACCTGGGGGCTGTCAAAACTCCACTGATGATTTAGTGACTGGCCCTGAAGTAGACAAACAAACAAAAGAAACCCCAACCCAAAATAACCAAATAAAAAACCCTCTCGTTTTCCCACACAAATACCAGTTATCCCAGAAAGCACCACATAACAAAAATATTGGCAGAATTAAGTAGAGACAAGTAATGCTGTGCATGGGTAACTGATGCTTAATCATATGAAAATCTATATGCTACATGCATGAATTTCTTGAGAATTTATCTGGAACAGTGTTCTGAAAATGTTGCTTGTTTATGAGTGCCAGAAGGAAACAGTATTTCACAAGCAATTATTGGAAAAGCTGAGACACAGTGAATGAACAGAACCTTTTAATAAAACTTCTTATTGATAGAGATGGTTTTATTCTGATTTTTTGTTCAAATGCTAAAATCAGCTTTTCTTTAAAAATAATATAAAATATTGCTTCATAATAAGATGTCAGCCATAGTTTCACCTGTACTGTAATATGCTTCCTAATATTCCACAATTTCTGGCCATGCCTGGATATATTGAAGTGCCCTTAGCTTTGCCTCAGGCCCTTAGTACCTCCAGCTGTTATATTATTGGCTGATTTACTGGGAAAATAAAGAGTGGAAATACATAAATGAACATTTTTGTTGCTACCTAATCAGGAGAAAAGATATTTTTTTCTCTCTCTAAAGCAGCAGAGGCTCCTTTTATAAATGTGAACCATTTACAATCAGGAGCAGTCTTATGAGCTGACAATGTAGTGTAGTCTTATTTTTTTCAGAATTACATTTAAAATACAGTAGTAACATAATTAATAAAATAAATTTATATCTTAAATAACCAAAATTAAATTCCATAACTACAGTGCAAATTATTTAGGTGAATTAAACTCAGATGTCTCCACATGCTCAGTATTAAATTGCAGCAAATTTGAGCTGGGTCCAGGATGTGTGTTGAAAAAAAAAAAAAGAAAGAAACTCGTGACATCCCTCCATATCAAAATGTTTTGGTAATCATTCTGTTTAAATAGTAACATTTCATTTTTTTAAGCACTTAGATTCTTGATCTGAATCCATATTCATGGAGGTCTGCTGTAATCCACTTTACCACTTAATGTTGCAATTCAAATGTTCAGTAAGAAGCAAAGCCCTCCAGAATAAAGCATGAATATTACCGTGTGGGGGCTGTAAAGAGAAGACTATTAGAATATATCACCAACACACTAGGGGACCATTTAGTGCACTGCTCTAAATACATCATTTAATTACAATGGAGACATTACTTCATGTTTCTACTGATGTAAGTATTATTAGAATTCATGATATTCGCAGGCTACTGTGGGCCATTACATTGGCCATAAGCTATTCCATAAGATTTACTACTAAAGGCCCGCAAGGGTATTTGAGCATTCATGGATTCTGTGGCAGTAGGCTTTTATCTAAGACACATAAGTGAGGGACAACCGAGTTATTATCTCTAAGAAACATAGCTTAATATTTTGGATTCTAAAGGTTAAGGTACCATAAATCCTGAATTACTCTGAGATATCACATAAAAAGACATTTTTATTTTATTTTACTCTGCTCTGCCTCTTAAAATATTTTATGATGGCAGTTTCTAGAGTTGTACCATGTTGTTTACATTCAGTCCCTGGATGCATCAAACCCACTGACACAGCATTTCCTTAAACTACTCTAATGGAGGCAAAAAACATGCAGAGGATATTCCCCCCATTTCTGCTCTCTCAGACACAGTGCTCCCAGTGTGATTACTCTGTCACCCTGATTTGATGAGAGTCACCGCAGACTTCCCTATCCCACAGAGGGCCTTGTTAGGGAACTAGTGGACAGTGTCTGGCAGGTCCTACTGGAGGCAGTAGGACTACTGTACATGTGGAAAAGTAAACACAAATCTCTGGCATTTTGAAGCAGATAGCTTGAATGTTCAGAGATTAAACACTTCTGCTGAAGCTGGTAATGTAAAAAGTGTGACATTTTCTTCTGTAGATGATCTACAGACCTTTAGCAGTGCATGATGTTAGCTGGGTGCTCAAATGCTTTTCTTAATTATGACAGTAAACAAGCAGCTTGCATTTAACTCTCCTCCTCCAAAATAATTTAGACTTCATGTGTTATCATTAGGAGTCATTATCCAGTTTCTTTATTTTTGCATAAACATAGCTATACCACATGATCAAGCAAACAACACATGATGTATTATGAAGAAGGATGAGTCAGTCTTTCAGGCAGACCACAGCAAGCATCGCTGGCGCAGTGTGGATCCAGCAGTCAGGCCGGATCCCTGCACCCTTGCCAGGAAGGCAGCATCCTCACGCTCCAGAAAAGAGTCGGAGCATGGCATTGCCTCTCCCGGCAAGGAGCACAATGTAAGTGGACAGGTCTGTGATTTGCTATTTTGAACAGCATTTCTTTGGTATCCACCCAGAGTGTCTACCCAATTAGTCTGCTTGGTTTCATAACTAAATGTCACAATTTGATTTGTTGATTTCAGTGGATAATACTGGGTGAATTGTCCTTGAAGTTTTTCTGTAACACTGAAAAAGGCTCAAGAACGTTTTCTATAAAAATTACAACAACCTGTTCACAAATTATCTGAGAGTTTGAGGTGAGTGAAAATTGCTTTAGGAAAGCTAGAAAATCAGAGATATCTGCTAGTAAATTCTCCAGGACAAGAACTATTCTTCTTCTCCTTGTCCTACTTTTTTCGCCCTTCTACATTCTGCTTTTATCTTGGGCCCATTGATTGCTAGAGCTTAAGAAGTAATAATAGAGAAGAGGCAGTCCTTTGCAGTTTTGCAGTGATCAGGAGGGCTGACAAGAATTTTCGTTCCACAAAACAAAGAGGTACAGAAAGATTGCTCTTGTGTAGCAAGTATTTAAATGTTAAATAAACAATGAGCTTTTAATTAAAATATAAAGTCTAGGCCTTACACTTGTTTTCCGATAGCTTTACTTAGTACAAACTAGTAATTCCACCTTAATTTACTCTGTGTGTTTTAATGACTGTCTTAAGGAAATAAAGAGCTCTGTTTGGCCAAAGAATCACTTTAGATGCAGAGAGCTGGTTGTACTTCTTCATAAACAGCTTTGAATCTGAAATCTTCTCTGTGTGTATCTGTGAAGCCAGAGACTTCACAGAAGTCTGTATTTTTTCTCAGGCTGCTCTAGAACCAGCGCAGGGTTTGGGAGTGGTGGGCTGCCTGCACCATGCCAGAAGTATGTGAAGTGCCATACAGCAATTGCTTGGGTTGCCTTTTGTTCCACTAGTTGAGTCCGCTGAGGACTGAAATTGATTTTCCTTATGTTAGCATGTGAAGGCTCTGCCCCTTGACCCACTGCCGGCGAGCGTGCAGGGCACACAGAGGCTGCAGCTTTGCAGAAGTAAGCAGCACTATGGCTCTTATCACTGGCACATTCTTCTTCCAAAATTGTTCTCTCCCCTGTGCTTTTCCTTCCTACCCTATTCTGCACTTTGCAGTGATGCTGGATTGTCCCATAAATATTTTGTATGCCTGAAACAATATTTTTTTTCTTGCAATAGCATAATATTTTTTAAAAGTAGCAGAAGTGGTTGATCTGTATTCATGAACCAGATAATACTGTTGAGTGCAGTCAAGCACACTGCCAGAAATTGGTAGTATGGGCCATCTACTCTATGCCATTATTTCTGTGCAGTTTAATTCCACATAAAACATTCTGCTCATATGTCACTTTTGCCAGTGGTGATGCAATGATATGTAAAACAGAGAAAAGCGAACAGAGACCACTATTGTAAAAACAAGCTCAGTGATGTTCATGCTATAACTACCTTCAGAAATTGAAGATATGCGTATTTTGCTAGATGACTCAGTTCTTTTTGTCTCCTTTCCTCAAAAACATAATTCCTTCCCTCCTCCTCCTCAGTTTTGTTGCTGTAGTTAACTCATCCACTGCTTCTTTGCTTATGTCCTATTGCTGACCAGGAGACTGGTTGTCACTGCAGTGATTAACCCAGTTGTCCAAAGTCATATTGGCTTGTTGGGGTCTTTGAATGTGAATTTTCATACTCTGTATGAGAATTTTTTTCTTTTAATTTTGAACATTCATGAAACATACATCCAGACGGGAATATTAAAACATGCTCATTGCTTTTTACCTGTTAGGAAGAAAAGAGGGAGAATGTGTTAAATTGGGAAGAATAAGCCATGTTTCAATGCTTGCTCTCAGTAGGTGGCACTCTTTCCTCTGAGTATGTGCCGAGTTAAAACCTCAGAGAGTCTGTTCTCAAGGTTCTCAGTTTAACTCAGAAGCAAGAGTAGGGTCCAGCAGTTTCTGGTTGCTGGAGGCTCAGAGCACTTTTTGCAAGAGATGTGGCATTGCTTTCTTGTATCCTTGCAATTTTCCATACTCTTGCAGCTACAATCTCTATATCTGCGTTTTCTCTGTAGTTTGAGAAAGATTTGTTGCTCATAGTATTCCCCACCATCACCCACAAAATAGAATTGACATGACATATGTCTGCTTTGAATGACTGACAAGGTCATCACCAGAGATGGTTGCATGTCATTAATTAGTGAAGTTATTTTCTAATCCTCTACAGACTGTAAAATATTTTTGTTCTTTTGAGAGGTTTACAGATATCCCACATATATAAGGTTTCATTTCTTTTAGCTGTTCTTATTTTTTAACGGTGGGGTAATAAAGAAGTAATGTTTTCCCATTTTGGAGGTTAAAATGGACTTGTAACTAATATAAAGGCAGAAGTTTAGGTCTATATTAATTGATAATATTTTGAGTTCTTCTTTCTTTGCCGTGCATTGTAGAGGGTTGTCATTGGGATTCTTATTCAGAACCATTCACAGGGAGAAAAATTACATTGTGAACCAGATGCAAGAAAGAAGAAAAAATGAGGAGGAGTAGGAGAAGGGGGGAAAGAGTAAAAAAGGGTGCAAGAACATTATGCCACTTCTTATTGCATCTTAAATAGGAATTAAATGCTTTTCAATAAAGAGGCCATCATGTGGTCTTTATCTGCCGTCTCTTGCACAAGTGCAGTTCTAAGTTAGAGTTATAGGAGCTCAGATGTAGATATTTTCAGAATTTAGAGCTCAGTAATGCAAAACCCTTTGGACTGTAGTTTGGGAATATTTTATCCAAGAGGCCCACCTCGCAGTTTGTTAAGATAATCAGAACAGTCATGGGAACTGGATTATTTTTTAATTATTATTGGAAATGCAACAACTTGGCTGTATTTGTGTTTTATTTCCTCTGTTAAATTTCCCCACTGGCTAAGCTACCAAAGTAGAAATGAGATTGAGGAAGTTAAGATTCTCCAGTGGTGAGGAGGAGGCACATGAGCAGTCAGAAAAAACCTTGTTACATGGGGTGGGAGGATGAGTAAGACTGCATTGAAGCAAATCCTCGTTCTGAAAGCAGAGACCAGTAATCATTGACAACCAAGGTGATAGCTTTCCCTCTCCTTTGGAAGACACCCTCTCTCTATGGGGACTTCTGGAAAGAAAGCATCTAGGAAATTGTCAAAGCAGGGATCTTCAGCATCTGGAAAAGCAATGACAGTTTTGGCTGTGTTTTCTATGTCCTGTGCTGACTGCTTGTCTACTTTCCCCACCTCTCTTTTTGTATACAGTGCTTTCACTTTGGGTCCCATCATACATCCATCTGACCTTTTTGCAGTATTTCTTTGTTACTCTCCTGCATTTGAAAGTGTCTCCTTTTCCAAAGGATCTTATGACTTTTGTCACTATCAGTCTTTTCCCTGCTTGTTTTTTTCCCCCTGCCATTACTTCCTGTCCTGTCAAAGCAAATCACTGGTGCCCAGTCTCCCTATCTCCTTTCTTCAGTGTTCTCCAAGCCATTTTCTGAAAAGTAGTAGTGTTATGTACCTGCCTGAATAGGTGAGTTAAGTAAGTTTTTCTTCAAGCAGTCTCTAAAAGGTTGGTATGGAATGGAATATACTTGGAATATGTCACTTCTTCTGAATATTTGTATTAAATAGCTGGTGAGAGCAAAGGACCCCTAGACTCTGCTATCATTGCTGGGACAGAAAGGTTAAGCCACAGCATACACCTACCTTTTATTTGAAAGCCAAGTGAGACTCTGACTTGGTGGTACCAGAGGCAATTCTCTAATGTCATGCTGGGAAGAGAAAGTTGAATGGTTTAAGGGCCTCGATAGATGTCTGTATTTTCTGAGTTTATTTTTCCCATCACATGCAGCTAATTTCCTTTCTCTTTAACTAGGGTCTAAGTTACTCCTAAACTATGATGTGGCCTTTTACCAGCCACAGTGTCTTCTGTTTAGGTAGGTATCCAGTAAATCTGAAAATGCAAAAGGATTAGCTGACACAAGTAGGGCTTGGCTTTTTGTGGTACCTCTGTGTTCATACAATCATGCTAAAAAAGACGTCAGAGTTCTCCTAGTATTACTATAACTTTACTTAGGAATAGAATTGTACCTTTAAGGAAAATGGAATATTGACCTTGTATCTGCGATGGGGGAAAGTGCAGCTCATCAGGATGCAGGTTTTGCCCCTCCCTCTCTCCATCTCTCAGTCTCTCCCTCTCTCCCTCTCTTCCTCCCTTGATCTGTCCCTCCCTCCCTCCCTCCCACTCATTTTGATTTTCCTTTAATTCTTCTCTCTTTAGGTGATTTATATCACATAGCCATAAATACTGCAGCATCTGTCTCTGGAGTCAGATTATTATATTTTGTATGTAAAAAAGAACATAGAAAATTCTACTTCACATTACAATCAATAATTTTAGCAATATAAAAGATGTCCAAGAAATTAATTTTTTTAACTTCTGTAATACATTTTCGTATTTTTCTTTCTGTATTCATCACATATAAAAGAGCCAACAAACTATATAAGCAAGAATGGGAAATCACTTTGTTTGAGAGCTCAGGTTCACAGATGATCCATACTACTGCAGGTAGTTGTACCCTTTACATTTGTAGGCAATTCATAATGGGTACCAACATGCAGAATAATTACATACATCAAAAGTGGTACAGCATGAAAAAAATGCCATGCAGGATAAACTGCATCTTAAAGCAAAAGGAAAAAGCACAAGTTTTATGCACCACTCCAGTCTTACCTTGGCCATGAGTAGTGTTTTTGCATGGAGTGATTTTTTAATATATAAGAAGCATAAATAAGTAATAGAGTTTAATATAAATAAAAATCCTTAGACCACATAAGATGACATAAATCCATTAATTTCTAGGTAATTATACCAATTTAAATCAGTTGAGAATTATCACCACATGAAAAAGAAAGTTCGCACTTCAAATAGCATATTGAATTTTGTTAGCCATAGTATTTTTTGGTAGAATTATACCCCTGATAAAACCAGCATTCTTTTATTTTTATTTATTTTCATTTATTTTCATTTTTATTTCCTTGATGCATCCAGTCCTATTTCAAATTTCTGATTCTTGAAGAAGCAAAAGTATAAACCACATGATATGTATTCTATTCCCCATAGAGCATAGATCTGGCCTTTGGGGGACAGATGAGACTGTACTTTCAAATTAAACACCAAGCAAAATGTCCACAGATATTCTAGTGCATCCTGTTATTTAGAACAGTTGTCTCTTTTCCTACTGCAAGAGCCCAGTTTATGAGCCTGCCCTCAGTAAATTAAAGGAAACAAAATCACTTTCTTCAGATGTCATTCCTCTGTATGCACTCATTTCTCCAAGGCTTAAGATCTAAAATTCCTGTAACAATTTGGCCTGGAAAGATGAATAGCTTTTAAAACATTGTGTAGATTGTATTAATTGGGAAGGGAGTAATGGGTTTAGGATAACTGGAACGGTTTTTAAACAGCTTGATTACAAGGATTATCGCATACACATTGAGATAGACAAATCTAGGGAAATGAGAATAATTTCTGGCTTTCCTGAGCATGCATTTAAAGTAGAGAAATGTAGAACTAAAAGCAAATAGCACAACCTGTTTTAATCAAAGTAGTCTAGCAAGAAACAATCAATTAAAGAACAGTCTGATTCTCTGTGACATCAATGTATGAAAATCTGTTAGACGCCAGATTGTGTCTCAAGACACATATGATGAACTGAACAAAATGACCTGCTAATAGCTTTTACGGGTAATAAATGCATCATGTTATTGGTAATTCTGCAGATGGTAAATCAAGCTAATATCCAAGCTGAAACAAGCTACTTGTTAAATATACTTCAAAAATGTTCCTCCTTGTTATTCCATAATTGTGTCACACAGAAAAATAAGATGATTGCTACTTACTTTTAAGCATTTTAAATTAAGATGTATTTCAACATGAAGACATTTTAATTTTCAAATTCTTTAGAGAGAACATTTTCCTAACTGATCTGAGCTTTTGAAGCACAGCATTTGTATTTAGATTAGCAGCTCTATATAAATTGTTTTATAGAAATGTTCTCAGTTTTACTGTTCGTGATGTATTTTGAAAGAGATTTCAAAATGTCTAATGTTAATCTGAAGCTGCTATTCAGAATGCAGGACTTTCAGTTGTACAGATGTAAACCATTTCCAAATGGGGATTTTTTGATTTCTAGATTCCAAGATGCTGTAAAAATGGAGTTAATTGATCTGTAGAAAACAAGATGCTATATATATATGCGTATGTCAGTTCTAATTTTGAAATATATATTAAATTATTTAGTTTGTATACCTAAAAAGACTAATTATGTAGAGAATGGGATGAATTTATGCACCAATTTCTGTATCTATCCAAGGCAGAAAATTAGTAAAAAATTGGCTTAAAAAATATTTGTATAAGATGGATAACCCCCAAAATCTCACTCAAAAATGGCAAGTGAAAGAAAATAAGCAAACCTAAAAAAACCTATTCCATTTCTTTATGCCAAGGATTTTACAGAGTTGAGGAGTCTGTAATTTTTATATTGTACCCCAACAGCTTTTAATAATAAAAAAGTAAATTAATTTTCCAGGTAATTTCTGCAATTATTTACCACAGAAAAGCATCTACCAGCAATAATAAATAATATTTTTGTGGCTACCCAATTCAGTACTTATCCGCAAAATGCTCAATTATTATAATATTTTTTAAAAAGTGTTTTTGACAGGCTAATTCATCAGGAAACTAGAAAATGATTGGAAAACCTTAATAAAATTTGAAGGCATCACTGTAACATGTTAGATACTGCAAAACCATTCAGGCAACCTAGACTCACAGGTAGCAAAAAGCCACCACAATGAGGGAACAAAATCAGAAATATTTGTATCAGGGAATCTTTTGAACACACTGCTTTTCCCAGATTCTTGTGAAAGCATGGTGGCCGTGACCCTACCTTAGTGCTTTAGCTCTTCCTCTACATTCCTGCGTCAGATCTAGACACATAAATAACATCTTTTGTTACTAGCCACTTACTATATTTGTTCTAGCTACTCCCGCCACTACCCCATACTTGAACAAATATGTGTAGCTAGAGTTTATAATGGCTCTTCTCAGCAATTTAGTAGTGCCATCAAACCCATAGAACTCTTAATAAATGCTCAATATTAACAGCATCAAGGCTTTTTTTAGCTTTTAGAATTATTTTGCTCAGCACATTCAAGATCCGTTGTGATAATTTTCAGTGAATACAGAATTCAAGTTACCAGTGAGGAACCTGGTGGAAAGAGATTGTTAGATCTCTTTGTGCTATTAGGATACTCAACACCATTTTCCCAATATGGGAGAAGGATTGTAGCTTGAAGGAAGGAGAGAAAACAATGGAATGTTCTGGCAGTGCCACTGCAAGTGTAGGTTCTGGCAAAAACCCCCAACAATTACTGGTAACCAATATAGTCTGAATCCTAAATCATGAGGGCCATGCTCAGACACCTTTGCTCACATTGACTGAAGTGTCCCTTAAGTTCACTCAAAGGTGGCAGAAGGTTTTCAAAGCATACAGAAAGAAGTATTAATTTTGGAAATGATTGTAGCTTTGTCCAGTTTTGGAAAAGGAAAAACATTATTTGAATTCTTTGATTTTGATTGAATTTTAATTATATACAACCACAGATAAAAGATTGAATGAGATATTAATCAAATTATCAGGTCTCCACTTTAGGTCAGTGCTCTTCAATATTTTTATAAATTTTCTGGATTCAGGAGTCAAACATACATAAAGTAAGTTTGCCAGTAATAATAAACTAGGATGTGCTGTGGTCTTTCTTGAGAGTAGAGAGGTCTACAGAGAGATCTGGGTAGACTAGAGAGCTGAACAATCACCCACCATACAAAACTTAACTAGAGCGAGTGGACATTTCTCCACCTGGAATGGGGAAACACTGTTAATACACATAAATATGGGGATGAGAGGCTGGAGAGCTGCCCTGCAGAAAGAGATCTGTGGTTTAGGTTGATGGGCAGTTGATAGGAGTCAACAGCGTGCCTTGGCAGCCAGAAGGGCCAGCTGTGTCCTGGGAGGCATCAGGCACAGCACCGCCAGCTGGGCAAGGGATGGGATTGTCCCACTCTGCTCTGCACTGGCGCAGCCCCACCTCGAGCACTGTGTGCAGTTTTGGGTACCACAAAAAGGACATCAAACTCTTAGAGCATGTCCAGAGGAGGGTGACCGAGATGGTGAAAGGTTTTGAGGGCAAGATTTAGGAGGAGCAGCTGAGGTCACTTGTTTGTTGAGCCTGGAAAAGAGAAGGCTCAGGAGTGACCTCATCACAGCTGACAAGTCCCTCGAGGACAGCAGTGGGTGGAGAGGTGCTGCTCTCCTCTCCCTGGTGAGCAGCGATAGGACACGAGGCAAGAATCGAGTTACATCAGGGGAAGTTCAGGATGGACATCAGGAAAGGGTCCTTCACTGAGAGGGGTTGTTGGTCACTGGAACAGGCTCTCCAGGAAAGCCGTCATGGCACCGAGCCTGTCAGAATTCAAAGAGTGTCTGGACAATGCTCTTAGTTCTGTGGTTTAGGTTTAGGTAGTCCTGCGAGCAGCAGGGAGTTGGACTCAATGATCCATATGGGTCCCTTCCAATTGGAGGTATTCTAGGATTCCAAAATAGCTAATTATTCAAGGAAACTGGAACCTCTGTGAACAGAGATTACTTCCAGAACACAAATAATTCACTGTGGGATATTGCCACATATCTGTCCCTCAGTACAGTGTGACTGTGAGAAATCATCCTGTGTTTCTGTGTATGCTCTCTTATGATTTATTTTTAAAGGTTTTTATAATGTTTAGGTGAAAATATAACATAATATTTACTATATGTACAAGACAAGCCAGCAGAATAGTATTACTGTTGTAAGTCCTTCTAGTCGACTCATCAAAAAGTTGGTGGTGGTGCTGAAGCTGACTTTGTCTATTTTCTTGGTGAACAGGTAAAAAATGGAGAAATTCCATGAGTATCTCTGTCTCCATCCTTCCCTCTTCATTCACCATCTGCTTGTTTCAAACAGGCCAACAATTTTGCTTTATATTTCCAAGGAAACTGTTTTGTATATTAAAATGGGTATTAATTGAATATAAAATTATAATGATAAAGTCAAGAGTTACTGGGCTAGTGCTTCCCCTCAGTCATAAAAATTGTATGACCATTTCTACTTGAGATTCACTTAGTACCAGCTTGGAAAGGATTTTGGCTCTCAGCAAAATACTCCGTGTTGATGGCCACATCATCATTATCCCTTTGACTCCTGACACAGTGCCCACTCCAAGGTTGTTTTATTATGGTAAGTACTGAAAAAAATCCAGAGCAGGCAGTGTGGTGAAGATTGTGGTTTTCAGCAGAAGTCCTCTCTCCATCTTTTTTATTCAGTATAATGTAGTAGTTGCCAGAGGCACTGTGCAAACATACAAATTTACTATTGCTGCCCCAAACAGTTAAAAAGCTAACAGTATTAACAGCTAGCATGGAAAGATCTGCCTTCCCATTTTGCCTGAAAAGGGTAGAGTAACCTCTATGAGGCAGTTTCTAACCCAGAGTTAGTTCTGTCAGACTGGAGAATACATGTAGTGAGAAAAGACGCATGAGAAAGGGGTAGCTGAGAGATGGCTGGGATGTTGCCTGCAGCAGGATTTGGTGCTGACCTTATGTTTCCCATTTCTCCTCCATTAGCATCATCATACAAAAGTTTTTAGAAGCACCCTTACTTAAAAAACTGCTATTCCTTCCAGTCACCCACCACTTTAGGAAGGGTAGGTGACCCTGGCAGATTATTTTCCCAAATCGTTATCTATTTTGTTTCTTCAAAAGCAAGAAAAGAAAATATTTTGCTCCTTTCTCTTTTAAAAAACTGAATAATATTATTTTCTGTAATAATAATTCTCAAATAATTGTTTTTATGTGTTTAAAAGCAAGAATCAGGTTTTGGCAAGCCATAGCTTTTACAGCCCCAATGCTGGTTCATATTCTGGATACCATGTAAGTTAATAGCTTAGGAACAACTCAAAGAATTTAACATTAAAGCTTCTGTTTTCTCTCTGGATGATCAGAAGAGGGAAATCAAGTGCTGTATATCTTGAGAAACGATATTTTTTATACTAAAATTTATTTAAAATTAAGTCTATCATATCAGTTTAAATATTGCTCTAAATTCTAAAATATAATCTCTTGGTAGATATTTAGTGCAAATTGAAAAAGCTTAAATGGCTTAAAAATGGCTTTGAAGCATTATGTAGAAGCAGAGATCATTTATAAATGATGGGACATTAATGGCTTCCTTCTACATTTAGCATAAGACTTTGAAGATGAAATGGAAGTGTCTCACTGCAGAAATTCACAACATATATGTATCTCTAAAATTTTATTTAGTTTAAGTATTTATTTTGAGATTCTTTATGCTTGTGTAATAATTTGAAATTCAGAACAGTAAATTTATTATGACAGAAAGTTTGCTAACTAGGACAAAACCCTTTCCATTTTGTTTTAGCTTTTATTTTATTGTGGACATATTGGCTAAATTACTGGCTTGTTATTTGCTCTCTTTTCTGACATCATGTAATCCATCTGGCTTTGAGGAAAAACAATGTCAGTTCATGAATGAAATAGCTTTAAATTTAAGAGGAAGAGATATCTTATAGGTGTACTATTCCAGTTGAAATCATGTGGTGTAGGATCTTAAGTACCTGACTCCCATGCCTGTGTCAAGGAGAGCAGAAACAGCTAAAAATAATGTACGATTGCCTTAGACCTGGAATAACTCATGATTTTAAATGATTCCATTATGGAGGAGTTATACTATGGGCTATTTCGCTCCTGGCAGAATTCGTGGAGTAGTTCGTGTTTAATAAGAATGTGGACAGCAAATTAGATAGGTTTAAAAAGAAAATAAATTTATGCATTTTTCTAGATGAACATATGAAATGTTGTCAGTGCACCTTTTTGTACCAAAAAAAAAAAAAAAAAGAGAAAAGAAAAAAAATTAAAAGAGTGGAAAAAAGAGAGAGAGGGATTTGGAATTAGCACTCTTCAGCGTTATCTTGTCCAGTCTGGACTGAAAGGTGACAGTGTCTGTAGATTTCATAGACCAGTACAGCACAGCTCACTCCTGTTGATAAAAGGGAGTTGGTCAAAATATTTGACTAAAACAATTGTAAATTGGGTTCTTCCAAAATCTAGATAATATTTATTTTAAAGTCAATTTAGCATTTTTGATAACCCTAAGTGACATATACTGTTTGATACTGGGGAAAATCACTCATTTTAAAGCAGAGATTTTTCAAGATGATTAAGATGTTGTTTTTGTATAACTAAAGACCATACCAAACTTTAAGAAAGGATTCTTGTCCCTAGTGGATGTCCATGACTGAATCCCGACAGCAAAAAGATCAAAATAACAAACTAAATTGTGCCTATGAGTCAGCCATCTAGACCTTTAAATTGTTTTTAAATGCCCCTACGGTTTTCCCTCAATGAATGACTGTAGGCAAGAAATTGAAGGCATAAAATGAGGAATATTGGATCTACTTTTGCTTTTTTCCAAATTAATTTTAGGGCATGGTTCAGAAAAATGCTCAAAAGCATGTCTAACTTTAAGCAGGCCAGTCATTCTTTATTTCTCAGAGACTATACACATCTCTAAGATTACATTAAGTGTGTTTTGCTGAATGAAGATATACAGGAAAAAGAAAATTAAACATTGGAACCCAAGAGTGAATAGCACACCTTGAATCATCATCTAGTAGTCAGGTGTTATCTGCTTAGGTTTATCTTTGACACTTGATAAAATATTTTTGCAAAAAACATTTGAGGTGAGGTCAAAGGAAAGAAGGAATTGGTGGGAGCAGGGATGGATACAGCTTAAAAGCCAAGGTTAGTGTTAAACTTCACTGACAAATTTGACCTTTTAAGTAGCACAATTGGAGGCAAGATTAACCATTATTTTTTCCCATCCTTGTCCAGCTGAAATGGCATTCCCCATGAGCACAGGCAAACAGAACAGCAGAAATTAGCAGGCAAGTTAATTTTAGTACAAATTCCTAGACAATCCCCAGACAGCCATCAGTAAATGCAATGTAAGGAGGGTTAGAACATGGCCCAAGGAAGGGGTTTTTCCTATTCTTATGCCTGAGGTTATTTTGCTAGGAAATACATCTTTCAGTGTACTGTAATTGAAACTACTCTCATGCTCTGTTTTGGCCTTCTGATAAGCACAAAGCATTACCTTGTAGACCTGGCAGACTGACTCTCCCCTGTCCCCCCGTAATTCACAATTGGCAGTACCCGTAGATAGGCAAACTCAGCCAGGCTTAAAAAATGAAATTGAAAATTTTTCCCAACCACTTCTACTTTCTGTTGTTGCAAATAGCTAATAAATGCCTAATGAAAAAGCAAAAGAGAAAAACAAAACATTCTTCTTTTTAGAGTGCTAGGAAGTTGATTCTATGCCTTTGATGGAATTTTTAAGACAGTCAGTTTTTTCTTTCTGTTGAAGCCTTTTTGCTTTAACAACAACAAAAATCGTTTGGAAACAGACATTGTCAAGCTCTTTAGAGCAACTTTAGAAAACACTCAGAGAAACCAAATCCCATCCCTCACTGAATGTCTCTTTTTAGCCAGTGGTGAATGTTATTCTCTACCAATAACCCATATTCCCAAACAAGCCCAGCTCTTGCTGCTTTATCGTAAGTCTTGCACTATTTAATGCTGTACTTGAAGCACCAGCTTCTGGACACAAGTGATAACAAGAGACTCTCACCTTTCATTTTAAAATGTGCATGTTTCTAGCTTTCATAGCTGTGGAGAACACCTTGAAAATATCAGGCAAGAATAACTGAAAATTCAGAAAAAGAGAAAAAATACCATTTTGTGCAAATCTTCTAACTTTTTAGTCTCAAGACCAGCACTATTGCAAAACTAAAATTTTAATGAATAAACAAAGACAATACAGTTTAAAGATTCTGTTTACCTGGAAGATGAAAACACACAAAAAGATAGTAAGGTCTAGATATTTTTTCAGCTCTATTATGGATTATCCTTTATTGACAGACAGAAGTCCCAGAATTATTAAAAATGTAGAATGATACAGCATAAAATTATTGCCTGATTGCTAGCATTGATGCAAAACCACTTACACTATT
Organism: Aleadryas rufinucha; assembly: GCA_013397815.1. Taxonomy (NCBI): domain Eukaryota; kingdom Metazoa; phylum Chordata; class Aves; order Passeriformes; genus Aleadryas; species Aleadryas rufinucha. The sequence goes on along the minus strand of VZTH01008570.1, from coordinate 26,531 downwards.
CAAATATGACTCTTCCATCTATCAATTAATGCTGTGCAGTAGAGGACATTGTGCAGTTCTTACAATGGAAAACAGCTTTGCCAACATTGTGTAGTGGCCTACTGTTCTTAATTACACAACAAAGCATCCTGTTTCTCCCATTCTAAAAGCAAAACAAGAGTATAAGTGCTTAGGTAAGCTTAATTAGGCTCCAGCACTAATGCTAACTTCCTTCTTTGAATAATTTCAATCCTTTATGCTAATTCAGAACCCATGAAATTGTAGCAGTAAAACAACTCCACATCTACCTTACTAGTGTGTGAGAGGCATTTAAGAAAGTGCTCTATAAACTCTGAAACAATCTTGGACTGATTTTTTTTTATTTTATTTGAAACCGAAGCAATTTCATCAAGAATAACTCACCTTCCAAGGGGAAAAGAGGAGAATTATGATAACTCGTACGCCTTTGGAAGAGCTTTACCTGCTGTGATAAGCCTATTTGACTACATGGCTGCAAGAACAGTGACTTTTTGACATCAATTCCCATAAGGATATCTCTTCCAAAGCTTTGGTTTTCTTTACAATTTAATTCAGTTGCCCTGCCGTGGAACCCCTGATGTCTGGATATTGCCTCTGCAGCTTTCCTTCTCAAGGGTTGAGGTTTTCTTCCCCACATGACCATTGTTCAACCTGATATGGCACTGCTAATGTTGGTTGATGAATGATAATTCTGCTGGGAAAAGCAACAGAATAGTATTAGATGACTAAATCTTGTTGACATATTTCAATTTTTAAAATGTGAAAAAAATCCCAACAAGAACGCTTCAGTAAAATGATACTAAAAACTACTAAGCCATATTTAAATAATATATGCAAGTGTTGGACTCCAGATATATGAATAGGTCAGATATTCTTCAGTCCTTTTCAGACAACACAAAGTTCAGATTTGCTGGATGGGAACCTCGGACTTCTTTTTCTAGGTAGTTACCTTGGTTTTGGTTTTTTTTACTGGTAGTATACATGAGAGATCTTCAGTATAAGCACACACTTCATGGTTTAAGCTTTAATATTCCCTTAATCTCTAAGAGCCAGATTTATTTAGACTGAGAAATACACTTCAAAAATAGTACTGCAATCAGCGTATCAAAGTACAACTATGATATATATATATATTTGGTATTTACTTGTCATGGCTTGAGGACCTACAGATACCTTAAGCTGAGCCAAGAACCTCTACCAGTTGCAATTTCTGATGCTGAAGAATTTCCTATCTATGACTAGGTAGGGTGAAATCAACTGAAACTGAAGTCAGTAGGAGCACCTCCTAGCATAATATATTACTTGACATGAGTCATTGTGGCAGAATACACCCTGATGGGCATTGCACAACTAAAGATTGGCACCTTAGGGTAAAATACTCTCCTGTAGTATTTCCTGATCCAGACTTGTCGGTGTACTTACAGGCTGATCTTCTGTTATTCCTTATACTCCTGGGCACTGTTTTTGTTTTGGGGGTTTGTTTTTGTTGGTTGGTTGATTTGGTTTAGGAATTTTTTGTGGGGGGGTTTTGTGTTGTTTTGTATTTTTTTTTTTCTGTTGTGAGTACTTCCTGTAATATTCCATGAGGTTATTCACCTTCAGTCTAAGTCACACAACAAATTCCTTTTGAAAGGAGAAATCTTCTACAAGGAACTTGTGTGGCTTAGCCCTGCAAGAAAAGGGGAACTTTTAAACAAATTTCTCAGGGGTTTAATGATACTGATTTGTTTCTGAAAGAAGCAGCCATACCCTGGTTATTCCATGGTATCTTAGAAGATGATGGATGAGAATTGAAGAAATATGGTAGGTTGTAGTATTCCTCTCAGATATTGGAGAGGAATAGAAACATCTTGCTACTATACCATTGGAAAGTGATCAAATATTTATCCATGGGAAAAGATTTCTTGGCATTACATCAATACCATAGGAAAATTGCCTTCTGTTCAGTAAATATTGGGAAAGGGTTTTGTTGGGAGAACAGACTGATACATGCATCCCAATTTCATTGCCATACAACTTTTTTCACAAACTGTGAAAAGGATTATTTGGAACTGTGAGTAAATTGCCATCCCATTCTTGTGATGTTTTCTTTCCAAGAAAGGTGCTATAGAAAGAATGAATAACAATAGGTGACAGAACAATAGTTCTTAGTACAGCATACCAAAAATTACGTAGGGAGAGTTTCATGATGCTGTGAGATGACAGAGATAGGAAAAAACTTCAATACTGTTTTAGACCAGGCTAAATCAGGCAAGAGAAAAAAGGTTATATAAACCCATCCCATACATGCCAGATTGTGTCAGCTTCTAGGAAGTGGGAAATGCCCTGTTTTACCCAAAGATCGTAGTCTAAAAAGTCATTGATATGAATCTCACCAGTCATTCTTCTGGTGAACTGAATAATATTGTGTTGAGTTAGTGGGGGGGATTCAATTTTTCTGCAGATCAGTACACTTGCATTGTCTTGTTCTAAGTAGAATACTTAATGCTGATTCTATTTTTTGTGATGCTACTACTATTGATAGCATCAGAATAAACAGCAATACTTAGTCTTCATGTATTCATCCTAAATTGCTTCTTAATGCTGACATGATTCTTCCCTTGTAACCTTTAGTTTCTTTTTTTTTCTCTATATATCTTATACTCTCACTTTGTTGGGTTTTTTTTTGCCAAAGTAGGCCTTGGTGTGATTTAACTTAGGACTGGGCATTTACATCACTCAGATATTAGATGTTTAAGTTCTTTATTAAGTAGGTTTTTTGCTATCTTGCTGATCTTTCATGTGTTCTGCATTTTCTATTTGTTAGTTTTTATTTTACCATTATAGAAATTAATGTGTTTTTTAGAGATTTACAGATCTGCAGAGTAGCAAACCTATAGAATGTAGATCTGAAGTTTATAATCAGTAGTTTGATACTTTAATTTTAAATTCTCAGAGTTTGATCACTGTCAGAACTTTTTTTGCCAAGTAACAGTAACAGAGATAAACTTGCATTTATCCAATGTTCTTCCTCCTTCCCCCTTAGAGATGGGTTCCTCAAAAGCAAAGGAAAGCCAGATGGAAAGTAGCACGTTTGAAGCCTTGAATGTGGCATTAATTTGGGTACATGCTTGGGACCAATATGCTTTAAGTAATTGGCAGTTCTCCAGGTGATACTTTTGATGCACCCAGACACCACAAAACTGTTGCAGTTCTAATCTCATTTTCAGGGATGCATGTGTTCTGAAAAGCAGGGTAGAAAGTTATTAGTGACAGCTATTACAATAAGATTTTACATAATAATGTTATCATTCTCATAATAAATGTAATTTTTTTATTACAGGCAGAAAATTAAAAAAAAATTATTTTGGATTTGTTAATTTCTAACTTTAAATTCTACAGTATAGCCAATGGCCAAGGAGAAAATGACCCCCTCAGCCCCTCAATGTACTTTATTTCACATCAACCATTTGTCAGAGGTTATGTTGAAACACTATATCCTATATCAGAACTGTCTCTTGAGAATAATTGTTTGCTTTGGGGTCTTCAAACAGTAATTCCAGGATCTCTGCAGGCAAGGTTATTTAAAGAAAGACATGAGAATTATTTGGTCACTGCTGAAGTACCTGTAGCACCACTGCAGGGATGGACAGTGCTAGAATCAGTAGCTACTTCAGGTGTCAGTAAATAAAACCCAGTAATACTCATAGTAATTTACTATCAGTAGTAATTTTATACAATATCAAGTAGCTAGTACTTTTTGCTGAGGAAATTTATTTATTTTTTAATATCTTCCGAAATATAGATATTAGAGATATATCTAGTAGAAAAATAAGAAGAGCAAACTGCCAAACCATTCAGAAAATGCGTGCAGACATAGCTTTTCTTAGGGAACAAGATACTACAATGCATGAGAACAGCACTTTTTGACATCGAATGCAGTGTGTATGTGTCTCAGTAGAATAGTGCAAAAAATGCATGCAAAACTCTAAGAAACACAATGGCAATATTTCTGGACAGTTAAAACCAAAATATATCCTTGGGTGTAAGCATGAAGTCTTCCACTCTCTAGAGGCTGTATTCTGGATCTGAAGCTTCTGCCTGTGCTTACTGAGTGAAATATTAAGTGAATGTTTGACCTATCCATGAGCAGATACAGCACACACGTACTCAGTACAGCTGAGCCTCCAATGACAAGACTAATTTTTTATGACAATTTTAGAAGAGGAAGTTTGACTGATAGTAAAACTTGGAAATATTTCTGGTTAATCTCCTCAAGACAAGTTAAAATGGATTAATTCAATGTGCTGTATTAGAAATGGATGTTCTTCAACAGGACTGTCCCTATCAGATGATAAAGTAATCAAAACTGTTTAAGAAAACTGGTTTAAACTGCTTGTTTGTCATGTTGATAGAATGAGTCTGGATCTTTTGTTCTTGTCCTATTTCATGTGGATATCACTCATTTGTTATCCATGAAGTCTGAATTATATTATGCAGTTGGAACTGAGTCAGCTGAAATGCTTGTGTTAAGAAAGATTTTACCTTGTAAAGTGTGGGGTTCAAACAATAGAAGTGCACAGGTTTAGAGAGGCTTCATTTTCCAGCTATCTTTAAACAAAGCAGAAGACTTGCTGGTTAAAAGTTTTCCAGTGTGATACACGATGATACATCTTGTAAATCATGGACTGGAGTTTGTAACAGAATAAAGCAGGAAGGTCGGGTGGAATGACTAAACCATTGTATTGACCGAGTCCAGTGAAACTGTGTTTGAAAAACTGCCATAAAAATTATGGCCCAAATTCCACCCCTGAATCCAGGTACATCTGTGTGTGTGGAACTGGAGGCAGAATTTGGCTACAAGGCATGACTCAAAACATTGTTAAAATAAAGACCAAGCTTTCTTTAGTTTGTCTCTGCTCAAAACAGCTGAAATTTGCTCAAAAAACAATTAGTATAACTCTGACACTTAAAGCCAATGCTCTGGTGTTCTGCAACATTACAATGACTTAGTTCCATTACTCTACTAAGATACTGAAGCTTTGGGTTTCTGCTGGAAAAAAATGCAGTTAAATTTAAACTCAGAGGAATCTGGGCCTGCACACTACCCATAATGGTTCTATTGGGTATGCTTGGCAATAAAGTCAAGACTAATCTTGCATTACATTTTGTGAAAAAGCTTAAAGAGGAAGGCACTCTACTTATTTGGTTATTCTTTGACAGCATAATTGTCCACTGATCTTCCTAAGAAGCTATCTCTGTGCAAGTCAAACGAGGGACTGAGGCCTAAAGGTCAGTAAAGTAGCACATGGGAAAACAAAACCAGTGTATACATATTCCTCATTGCAGACAATTGAGAGCACATGCTTATTGTGTCCGTTTTTTTCAAACTTGCATAACAATTTTGCTACTAATAATCTACTTAGTAAAAATGAGTAGTAAAAATCAGCATGGCATAATTTCAAAAAATGTGTCTCTGACTCTCCAAATTGCTCTCTAGTGCATATGGTACATACATTGAAATTGTTTATGGATTTTGACTTGATTTTACTGTGAAACCTAACCCTGACTTTTCATTTCTGTGACTTAAAGTCGAGAACTTTGTTATGTAATTAAGTACAGTGGGTCACTGTGCACTGTGGCAATGCTATTTTCTAGTGCATGAAGTACTGAATTCATAGTGCAGCATTAATTGCTAGGTAGGAAAGGATATTAATATTTTGAATGGTTGTAAGTGGTTTTGCATAAATGCCAGCAATAAGGAAGTGGTTTCATGTTTTATTGTTATGCATTTTTAATGTCAGAGTGTGCTCTAACCATAAAGCTTCTAACAAAAATTAAAGTACTGTCTGAATCTTACTGCACATTTTAGAAGGTTTTTCTTAGTCCCTTCCCTTCCCTTCTTCTTTTCTCTCCACACTCACCAGTGACCTAGAGCAAATTCTTCTTTCCTTGACTGACTCTTAAGATGAGCTCTAAAATTTTGCAGCAGAGATACTCTATGACTCTTCCAAAAAAATCAGATAGTGTCTTAAACATGGGATTTCACTTCTTTTTTTGCAAATCATACACAAAGAATACACTCAGTCTCACCACTCTTTCTCAGAAGGCTTGATTTTCTTTGCTAGTGTGACAATAGGAAACACTATTCTAGGCCCATAGGTGGGCAATCCATAGTCATTATAACATACAGGTACTCTGAGTTGAATGGGTAGAATATTTGCTTTTCATGTTTTATAGGTTATTGTTCATTAAGCAAATATTTTTCATATCACATTTTTAGGATTTTTAGTGCTTTATAGGATGCAGTTAAACTGACCTTATATTTAAGAATCAATGTGATCTCCTGGTCAATAATACAAAAGCTTTTTGAAATGACAGAGACATTCATCATTGTCAGTAAACACTTATGATTACTTGGACCGTTCATCGTTAGTAATTAAACTTAAATAATGAAATTATTCTAAATTTCTCCTTAGAAAATGGCAGTCTGAACATAGGCTAAGAGACAGCCGCAGATAGTTCCATCTATGACTTTGCTGTAAGATTTCTGCAGGATCACAAATGCATAGCTCTTTCTTCACAGAAGTTACATGCTAAGAAATATGTCAAAACATGAATTGAGTAATTAAATAGTTAAGTGAGTATTTAATAATAGATTCTATTACAACTATTTACATTCCACTGGGAATGTGCCATATAATGATGTTGTAGTCTTCAGTATTGTCACCCAACTTTCAGAGCAGCATTTTCTGTAATAGAATAAGACATTTATCTTGTATAAAGTTTAAATGGGTAGAGCATGACTGCAGAAGCTTGTCAGATGACAGCTTTAATGAGATCCTTATGGTCACTATGTGATGCTACAATGTCTTTCACTCTATCTTTAGAATTCACAAAATTTTGTACATTGATTTTTCCTTTTGCCAAGTTTCTCTAGATAAACAAATGTTTCTATGACTGCTGGCTCTAAAAGCAACTGTTTTCATGGCAAGAAAATCTGAATATCTGACCTTACAGGTACAATAATGCCCTTGTATCATGTATGTATGTAGTTGTACCAGAGACAGCAAAAGTTTCTGTGCTGGTAGAATAATGTGTACAAATGTGTGGTACATAAACCTTTTAAAATATCTATATCCAATTTTATGTGTAGAATGAAACTATTAAATGCATATAAATTCCTGGAAACAGGTGAGTGATTTAAGGCAAAAATGCATAGAAAAAATACTTTTTTTCTGATAGTAGTAATGCTCAGTGACCTCTGTAAAGGGTCATGGTCTAATTGCCCAGAGAAATGCATAAGCATATAAGGAGATAGTCTCTATTCCAAAGATTTTACAGACTAAGATGGCAAGCTATCTCTAAAGGTGGTAGCTTAGTATAACAGAAAATCATTTAAATATACATGGGTGTGTATAAGCATATATATAGATATATGTATGTGAAAACTTACACTGAAATCAGTATGTTTACATTTTGAAATATACCACATTCTCCTCTGTCGACATAAATATATCTATTCACACTGATATTATAAAATCTTGCATTAAATTTTTAAAGTAAACTATGTCTAATTCTTCTTGATTTAACATCTTGTCAGAAGCATTAAGTTATAATTTCTTGAGTTGTATCAGGAATCAGAACTTCTGCTGGTTTTAGGTTAAAGTGTTCCAACTGGGGTGTCATAAAGATAGTTTGGAGAAAAGCAAGCAGAATCAGTGTGATTCTTAAAAGAAGGCAAAAATGATGTATTAAGACAGAACAGAGGTAACATAGATCTATGATGGGTCTTAGAGGTGAAAATAAGAAACATTATTTTAGTCACTTAAGTTGGTATTCCTTATCCTTTTCTTCGATGAAGAAGTTCAAGTAATCAAGCAACAGCAGATGACTTTCCTCACTTTATCGTAAATACTGCAAAATATGGTAATGTTTAACAATGCCCTCCTTTTCTCAAAAGATTTTCTTATATATAAAAAAATGTAATAGCCAACAGAAATTACTCTTTTGATTTTTCTTTGTGTTAATCATGATCTCAATTGCATTTTTTATGACAATTAGTTTGATAAATTATAATCTGAATTAATAAAAGGCAACAGGTTTTATTAAAAACCTGAAATCACAAAATGGGATTTACCCTGTCAAGTTTGCTATTAACACACTATATAGGTCTGCCTTCAGCATCCTGTCAGCTCTATTTTATCTGAAAGCTGCTGCAGTGAACGTCAGATTCAGGAGTTTCACTTTAGTACTGTTATCAAGACTGCCGATGATTTTGCAAAAGGGAATCTTAAACCCACAAATTTTCATTAAAATTTTCTTCAGAATATGTATGAATTTTCAGCAGGAAAAGTAGGTGAATGTGGATTCAATGGAAATATTGTATTAACAAATTATTCTGTGTTTAATACTTAATCTCTGAAGATGTTTGTAGAACTATGCCATGTTTGTTAAAGGAATATTTAGCATCCTGATTTATTATTTGTTCAATTCTGTAAGTCTTGCTCAGGTTAAAAACTCTTAACTTCTTCAGAAAATCTCACTTCCAAATGACAAGGCAACAGAATGCACTTGACACAAAATATTCATAGTTAGTTGTCTGACAATCTGGCATCTGATTGAGTGTCTGATCCCAGGCACATAGAAACAAACAGGTTTAATTTCCTGGACAGTAACCTTCAGTTCAAACTCCATGGATATTTTGATTTTTTTCTTTAAATACCAAACACTTCAAAATCCCATCAAACTTGGTGCCTCTGAAAACTGCAGTATTTTAACAACACAACCCATTTCTCCTTATTCTTAACTTTTCTTTCAGCCAGTGGACCAAATTAGAAAGGTGATCTATAGCAAAGCATCATATCATAATAGTGTAGGCCCTATATTAAAAAAAGGACAACAGTAATGCTAATGAAAATGCATCAATAAATTTTCAAGTCTCATCATTGTTCATTTTACAAGAATCAAGGAATGAAAACTCCTAGATTGGTTGATAAACTGTTAACATATTGAGATCTGCATTTTCTCTTGTGTATTCCCAAACTTGTTGTGCCCTTTGGAAAAGAAAATAATTGTTTTTGACATTATTTGACTGACTTGATTCAAGCAGGCCATAATTACAGTGCTGATCGGATTTCCCTAGACCGCTTGAATTTTCAAGCAGGACTACAACATATGGAAACATGATGGTTAATCGCAAACAGATACACTACACAGATTTTTTTCCCCCAAGTCTCATTCTATGCTTCACTGAAGTTACTTCAAATTTACAACTGTGTAAAGGTGAAAAAACATAGCAACAATGTAATTACCACTGGAAGAAAGCTGCTAGTAGCAGTAGCAGAGAAGCTGTCAGTGCTTAAATACTGTTTAAGTATACAAAAGGGTACTTACACATGTTTTGATCAGCAAAGAATCGGTTTTCAAACTCTTATTTAAGGAAGAAAAAAACCCCAACTAAACAGAAGAAAAACAAGATCCCTTTTCTCCTGTGAGACATTTGTCAGACTTTGGAAGGCTAAGACATAAAACGTGGAAAAAATCTTTGGATAAGGGTTGTTTGATTATTCATGTCTAGCCAATATAAATTTCAGTGATCCAACAAAACAGTGGAGTGAGAATATTAACCGAAAAACTAGTGGTGGAAACGAGGAAAGGAACCAGTAATCCAAACCAGAGAGAGCATAACAGTGTTTATAATAAATAAATAAATGTCATAGTAGCAGAAGAAGAAGCCGATAGGATGGCAGCAGGAACAGATTTAAAACCATAATTTTAAGTGATAAAACAAAAAAGTTTGGATATTCAGTTGCCACAATGGTCCCTAAAATTGTGTAGCAGTAGGAGCAAAGTAGAGGATAGAGAATAAGAACCACAGGAGTAAGAACCATATTTAGTTTTGAAAAATAAAGTAGTCATACCATATGGGAGGCAACTGGAAATTATAAAAATAATAATTGGATCTTTAGCATTGTAATTTACAGTCTTCACAAGGTCTTTACTGGATATTTTACTGCTTCTGACTATCCAATTGGGTTTTGTTTGGATCCAAAGTTAGAGAATAGTAACTACTCAGGTATCATCAAAAGTGGGATCAATTTAGTATCACTGAATCCACTTGGCTGCTCACTCCTGCATGAAGGCCAGAAAAGGCAGCTCTAAGTGGAGCAGTCTATGTACACGTATTATTTGTGTTATCATTTTTCCAGATAGCTTGATTACAAGTCTATCATTCATTATGGCAGGTGCTGTACAAACAAGATAAGGTACAAAAAGATGATCAGAAGAGGAATCACAAATGTTTCCAAGTCAAGAGGCAAAACAAAGACATTGAGTGAAAACTGGTGAACTGATAATGGTATTGTGATCACCACATTCCAGCTGCTGAGTGGGTTGGAGGTGTTTCTAGGAATCCTTGCAGGTGAAGGCCTATAAAGCAAGGCCTGGAATTGGGGATCAAGAGGAAGTTTTGAGAAGGGTAGACTTGAATCATGGGCTGATCAGAGGAAGCCTGTATCTCTACAGGGAGAAGAAAAAAAAACCCCTTAAGATTGACAACTGCATGTAATGAAGTAGGAATTAGGGGATGGATTCATAAACAAGTTTGGTGTGATCAAATACCCAGATAGGAAAACGTCTACTTCAACTCTCTGAATCAGACACAACCTATATAGATATCTCTATATTCTACTTCAATTCTATGCTCAAGTTATTGCTACAGACTTGATATTGGTTTTGATTTTTTCTTGACACAGTAGTCTTGAAAACGGAAGAGTTTTCAATCTTTCCTGTTGTCTATTTTTAAACAAATTGACAACACAGAAGCAATTAATTAAAAATAGAGGATTTCACCTCTAAAGAATTCAATGAAGTCTAAATTAATTTATGGCACATTTTTGCTTGCTGATGTAACTTTTAAATGGTTTTAGCTAAATTTTTGCTCCTAGATCCTACTTATGTGTACGTTTATGGGAGAGAAAGGAAGAATAGTATTGCAAATAAAGCACGATCAAAGTAGGTTCTCATGAAGTAGTTTCAATGCATGCAAATATACTTTTTTCCCCTAAAAAGCTCTTTAGGATTTTATCACACAAGATAGAATTCTTAGAGAACTCACAGAAATGTATCACACTTCAGTTGACAGAAAATATTATCAAATGATTTCTCAAGTGTCTTTTTCTTTTATTTTGCTTTTTATATTATTTTTCTTTCACAATTCCTTAACACCTTTTATCTTTCTATTTTTTTTCCTTTATAAGCAATTTTATTTTTTAGGATGTAGATTTTTCTTTACAATGCAATATTTCTGAATTCTGTCTGATATAATTTATATACTCTAAATCTGTTCACTTTGAAAATGAAAGAAAAAAAGAGTATAAAATAAAACTTTGTTGTATTCTCTTTGATAAAAGAGTTCTTTTGATCCTTATATTACATTGAATTTGGTTTAAGGTCATTGAAGTCAATTACATCTTTCATAAGCTAACAAACCCTAAAACCCTACAAAAACACACACACTTTCTTAGCACTCTCTTTAGGTCTTTTTAGTTTATTATAGCTAATAAACTAAAAAGATTGTGACTGAAAGATAAGTCAAATAGGACAACTATGTTGCAAGTGCACCTCTTTCTCTGGCTTTCCCAGAGATACATATTTGTTAATTTTTGTTTAAGTTCATTTTTAGAATCATGTTGAACACAAGATTGTGCAACAAGGAGCTTCAGTGAAACCCAAATCTCACAGGCATTGTCACTGGATTTTGGCACCACTGTGATGAACGTACCTTGTGATGAACGCATGAATTAAAATGAACTCGTGCGTTGTCCTAGACTGTATATTCCTTCCCTTTCCGGACTGTATGCTATGTTTACTGAAATGCAAGCTTTTGGGAAGCCTACCAGCGACAACAAAACCAACAGCAGGATGGATGGGTGCTCAAGGGCTTTCCTTTATTCTGCGGTAAGCACCTGCTTTGCTCTTTGTCTTTCTTTAGCAGAGACTGTTGTGTGAGTGGAGGACTCTGTGACATGAACAAGTCAATATTAAGAGGAAACAATATTTTTTTTATAAGCAACCTCTAGAAACAGATTTGGATTTTGATATTATCTGATGTAACATAACAATTTCCCTTGTCATATGAAGTATCTCTTTCTTCCTATTCCCTACTTAGTCTGTGCTTTGGTTCTCTGTGTTTTTATGTAAACACTGTGTCTTTGCTATTCCTAGTTAAAACATTCTTTTAAATGTTGCCATTTCAAAGCTCATTATATATTTGGAAAGTAGAAGATATACACAGGTGTTGAAGAGCTAACTCTGCTCAGATTTATCATACCTATGATTGACTGGGGAAATGACTTTCAGTTGACATCTGAGCCAACAAGTTAGCTGAAATAAAATTTTGTTTAATACCTTTGCATCAATAATCTAGGCACAGCATCATTGATTGAGAAAGCCTGATCAATAGAGTATTACTGACTGCCTAACTGTAACTTTGCCAGACTTTTTTGTTAATTCTGCTGATGACCTTCGTACCACAGCTTTTCAGGTTCACCGTTTTTTTCCCTTTGAAATTCAATTTGCTCCATTTGCTATTATTTAAGGAATTTACACATTCAATTGATTTCATTCTACCTGATACAATACGAGTTTAGGATATAAAAGATCATGCATGCTTGGGATAAAACTTCTGTAGCCTCAAATTAGAATCTTTGTGAGAAATTCACCTCAGGGAAGACATAATCCATGGGGAAGAAAAAAGGGGTGTATAAATAATTTATTTTAACCCTGTGGGTACTGTGGCATTTTCGTTTTGAGATTTGCATTCAGTGTAGATGAAGTAGCAAGGAAAAAGGGAAATAATAACCTCAACTAGTCTCAGATGGTTATCATTCAAGAATAAGAAAACAATTACAGAAATAATGGAAAATTCCAAGTCCTAACTAATCATTCAAATAGGAATTCTCCATTCTGTCCTTTTAGATATTTTCTCTCTCAGTTCACTTTCATTGTGATCTATATTAGCCCTTGTTTCTCACTTTGTGACATTCTTCAAGCTATCTCCATTCACACTTTGATGGAACAAAACAACTGTTTCTTTGAAAGTTATTTAGCAATTTGGGATTGTTTCATTCAAAGTTCCCTCTGAATACATAATGTTTCCCTTATGCACAGACAAGACTGAATGCAACATCTAGATGTATTTGTCTTATCTAACTACATGTTTAGAAAAATGCATTGTTATTTTGTTTGCTATAAATTCATGGCTTATATTTTCATAGTAAGGAAGGTATTAAAAGTAAAATATGCTAAAGCACATCCATTTTTCTGTGATTGCCCTATTAACATTTCATTGCTTGTGGAACATACATGCTGTCTACCCCTATATAATTTTCCAATATTAGAAATTGAAATTAGGTCCTGTGCTAGATGTGTGAATGTATAATGCAGCACCTGGCAAAGAGTCTAGTAAACTGGTTTATTCTGAGGCTGGCTGCTCCCAAGTCTCCATTTAAAGCTCTTCAGAGGTCCAAGAAGGTCCAATAAGTTAAAAAACTGTCTTGTTAAAATGAGGACAGCCCCAAAGATGTTATTTTTCTCCTTGACATCCTACAGAGTCCACCCATCTTTACAAGACCTTCCATAGGCAAGGGATCTTGCCACCACTGGCTATAAAAGTTTTCTGAGTGCCTTTCTACCAGCTGCATAGCACAAAATGTCTTTAATATTCTGTCTGGATCAGAAATACAGACCTTCCTAGCAAAAGGGTATCACATTACTCTTAATCTGCTTGACCTTGATTTTAGAGTGAGATGAAGGCATCTGTATTACATTTAACTGACTAAGAAAATGTCACTTCTTGGGAGATGGCCAGATTTACCCACCTTTTACCCACCTTCCCACCTATCTGAGCACTGCCTAAGTGCAAAAAGCAAGCAAACTTGAGACTATTAATGTTTATGTGATTCAGGCTTGAAGGTACATGTGAAATAGGATTGTTTAAAAACAACCTAAGTTTGGAGGGATGCCATTCAGATTAATGATAATGTTTATGTTTGGGAAAAGGCAGTGACACCAGTGAAACTTGCTAACTGTATACAGTGTATTAGATAATGGTTATTAGGTCCAAGATGACTTTCATTCATAATTCAGGTTAACATATTGAGATATATGCTACTCAAAACATTTCCATTTAAGGGATAAATAGAGACAGCAAACAAAAAATTAACAGAGTAATTATATATTAACCCAAAAATGATGAAATAAAAAATTGATGTCTAAAAATTCTAAATGTTCTGTTCATTTATTTCTCTAAATTAATTCTATTTAGAGAGATCCATGTAATGTTTTCTAATTTTAATAATACCTGTTTTTTTCAGAAATATTCTAATTAAATCCCTCCTCTTATATGTTCAGTAGAACAAACAGACCATCTTTAACGTTTCATTGTCCAATGAATTGCTATCGTATGCACTCCTAAGGTGAGAGAACTCATAAATAACGTTAAAGCTAGCTGTTCAAAGTCAGAAAAAAGTGAATGGTGTTAGAACCAGGAATTAACTTTAAACCTGACTGGAGAATGAAATGTCTCATATGAAAAAAAGATCTGGAAGCAGCTCTCTTGAAAACAGGTAATTTGCAAAATCCTAGTTTAAAGATGAACATATTGCTAAGACTTTGAACACTTATATGATTTGTCTTGATTATCTATTTCATCTCCTCTTAAAAATCAGGTATCTATGTTTGAGGTAAGTATTCTGGTACCTTTCAGATATTCAGGCATGTATTTAAAATAAAATTAGAAAGCTAAGAAACCACAAAAGAGGCGGAAGGTTGTATCTCAAAAAGTTTCCAGATCTGCACTGTGTCTCCAGAACAGTCCATTTCTGCAGAGTGACTTTTAAAAAATTCCTCAAAATTTGGAAATAGTTAAAATGGTTTTTTGAGGTAGGAATAAGATAATATCTTCAATGCTTTTGGTCACTGCTGACATAGTAAATGAAAGCATACTAATTCCATTTTGTTGATTGTTTAATCAGTGCAAAGTATGTTCAATTTATCAAATTTTATGGTATCTACCTAATGTCTGATTAGAAATATAAATAGAATTTAGCAAGTCCTGGGGAGGGAGGGGGTGGGGTGGTGCAGGACTCCCATCTCTTAAAGAATTATTTTAAAGTGTTTTGAACTGTGGAACGTATTTTAGTTCTGTGTAATAATAAAACATTAGGTTCAGTGGCAATTCCTCCTAGCAAGAATTATATGTTCTCCATATCCTATATTCTTTAGGCTGGATTACAATACAGTATGATGTCTCCTGTATGATGTTTCTTTTTCTATCCTGTTACCTTTGTTTTGCAGTGAGCTTCAGGATACGCACTACTTGAAAAGTCCTAATGAAGTCTGAAGGTAAATAAGACATAGACTGGTAATGTCCACAATTCCAGGATCTGACTCTAATTTCTTGAAAGCTTTACAGTGCTGTTTCCTGGGCCTGCCATTTCATTAGTTATTCATCATCATAATGACTGTATTTATTATTACTGCTAAAAATAGGTAATGATGGCAGTATTTCATCTAATGGATTCACTTTGTCCTTGCTTGAAAATGTTGATCTATCACTTACAGTAGGTTTACAAGGTTGCAATATTATCTTAGTGAAGTTGTCTGTGCTTGTAAGTTTTTAATATTTGGAGTATTATAGATCTTTTTTTTAACATAGAATTACCAAAATATGATTTTGTTTTTGCTTAATTTAGAGCATAAATATGTGTGTCATTTAGAGAGATGTCTCTAAATACGGCTTAAGTGTAATAGCTTATAACTTTATTATCAGATTCTGTGATTTTTTTGACCATTAGGTTTGCTTGGTCCTCTGTTTTTTAGCTAGCAGGATAAGAAAACTTTCTGGTTTCAAATAAAAATATACTTCCAAAAGGGTTTAATAAGCTCTTATGGCATACCTTACAGAAAAAATGAAAAAATCCTTCAGTTTGAGATTTGATGGTCTGAATGTGTTATATATATATTAAAATGTACATAGCTTTTTAAAAAACCCCATGAACAGTGAAAGGGATGGTTTCCTTTTAAAAATGTTTTCTTTTAAAAATGACAACTCATACACCACTAATGTGATTGCTTATTCTTCTGATCTTGTCATTTCACTTTTTTTTTTCATTAGCTGTGGAGCTACTTCACATCTCTGAGATAACTTGTTCTGGGGACAGAAAGAGGAAATGTAGCACACACATTAGAAATTAATTCATTAGCATACTTCTATAATTTAGTTTATAATTTAATTCTAATTTGGAGACATTCCAAATTCTTATACCACCTCCATACCTACCTTTGCTTCTGCCCCTCTCTGAGAGCTAGAGAGCTGTTAAAAGCCCTTAAAATTGAATGTGTTAGTTTATGATAGACAACTGTGAAATAGCCTTAAATATCATTGTTGGACAACATACTAAAGAAGGAATATTAGGGAATAGACTCAAGTTAAATTGTTTGAACTACACATTTACATATCTCAAAGAATCTATAATGAATTAGGTAGGCCTTAAAGAAGTATGAACTATGCCAGGAACCCATTTAGTCCACCAATATGTGCCACAAAAAGCATTTTAAAACACTGCCTAAATGTCAAGTAAAATATATAAACTGCAAATGTCCAGCACCTTCTGTGGGCCATTGGCAGATCTTTGTGTGCCCTACCAGGATAAAGGAATGGTCACCTTAAAGTGTGACTGCTAAAACATGTGAGCAATAATAATCATGAATTAAATGGTTTTACAAATAGGACTATCTATGTCTTTGTTTCTTCTGCAACATTACACAGCTCATGGATTCATGATTCCACAACCCATGTCCTGCTTCGGTAATTGAGGTGTCTTTCTGTGAAGTACTTAGAACACGGTACAAAATTCACACATCCTTTACACTTTTTTTTTCTGGCTAAAAGGGAGCTGCACTTTCTAGTTCTGTGCTTACAGTGTGTTCACCGTTTGTTTGCAATTCACTTATGGGATTTCTCATACCAGCCTTAGTGTGTCATTTAACCATAGCTATGCTATAGGTTTTAGATTCTTTCCACTTTCCAAAAAATACCAGTTCTCTTCTGGTTTTGCAAATTATTGCAAGTTTCAGTATAAAAGGTATGCTTGCTTCCCTTCTTTTTTTAAAACACCTGTCTAATTGTACTTTCTGCAAGATTCCTGGTTAGTCCAAAAGGAAATCTCCTCATCAGCTGTATTTCGGCTGTAGAAACAAGTGGCCTTGAAAAGTGATGACTGTGGAATGACTTTTCTTTTTAGCTGTTTTCAGCAACACTTCCCCCAGGCAATGCAATACTGCACTGTTATAAGGCCTTTTCTTGGGCCAATATATTTACAGGTCCAATGAAGGAGTTCTGTCCTTGGAAAAAATTAACCTGGCAAGAAGTGACTTGTTTGTTATGTTCTCTTGTATTAGCTAAGACAAATGAAGAGCCAGTGAAGAGTTGACAAATTCTTGGTCATTGCGTGCTGCCTTGATTCAGTGTAATTGTGCAAACAGAATGTCACCCTACATTTTGGTTTCTTGTTTTGCTCTGTCTGTAAATACATTGCCATATTACTGATACTGGCATTACTACCCATTAAAAAATAATGCTGTAAAGATGGCATCCTAGCCAGTCTTGGCACTGCACATTGAAAACAAATAAATGCACAAACTGAAAAATAGCCAACTCAGTAACAGGGATAAATCACCTGAAAAACAGCACACTGAACAAGTAAAGTAAACAAATTATTTCTATATAAATGGTAGGACCTAATCTAGTGAAAATGGTTAGCAAAATACAACAGCATTACCTCTGTCATCAGCAGTGGGACTGCTATTCACCCCATGGCTTACCTAGAGAAGACGACAGATTCTGAGCAGAGTTTAGGAATTAGAACATGCTGTCTATGTGGCATACCTAATAGACTTGCCTTATGCCTCTGATGTAAAATGTGTAGCCAAGATATTACTACCCAACCACCTTGGCATCCACCCTAATCTTTTTTTTGCACTTTGCCTATGTGCCTCTAGCCATAGCAGTTACACTTTTCTGTTCCGCTTATGCATTTTTAAAAAACTTGTGTATCGATATGTTTCACTCTTTTCTACATTACTACTATTCCTTGAGAAATATTATCATTCTTTCTCCCAAGCATTTACTCTTTTTACCATGTCATAGCTCAGTCTTCTTGGATGCTTTGTTCTATTTTTATCTCTCAAAACAACAGTTCCTTCTCCCAACAAACAATAGTGAAGACACAGGCATTTTATGATTCACTCTCTGTATATTTCACTGTCCAAAACAAAATAAATGTAGAATCTACATACAGAATGCATTCCCCCTCCATGCACCCTAAGAGCTCTTGTACAGTATTGGAAGAGTGATCAATTACTGGTATGCAGCCCCCATAATAATGAGCAGGTTCTGGGACACACTCTGACCATTCACCCAAGATAATGATCGAGTTGTGGTGTAGTAAACACATTCTGCATCCATCCATGGGATGTCATGCATTCTGAATAATATAAAGGGAATGATCAAATATAGAGATATACAAATACTGCAAGTACCACCCAGGCTAGAGATGCTGGTATACACAGGTCCTGCTTAAATAGTCCTTAGCAAATACGTTGGTATGTGGTGCAGCTACTAAAGTAATACTCACAACCATGTGGGTCAAATGCTATTCTGCATAGGATTGAGCTCAAATATTCTGCTAAATGTTGTGGTTTTCTAGTGATGATTTTCAAATTAGCTTTCTAACTTTGCCTACATTAATCTTTTTACCCTGTATGTCTCTCAGTGTCTCATAATCTTTTATTCTGTGTCTGATCTTCTAGTATCCTGTTTATAATCCTTGCTAAAAAATTTTTCTCACTCTAGTTGTTTATTTTGAAAGACAAAGAGGGAGGAAGCATAAAGCACACATGCATACTGCTTCTGGTTCTTCTATTACACTTAAAGTTTGCTTTAGTTTTTTTAAAATGTATTTTTCCAACCAAAAATAACTAATTTTAATGGTTTTGCTTTTCTTTTTGCTAATTTTGCTGTATGTCTAATATTTCTTTGTGGAAGATGTGAATAGAAACTGATAGGTAATTTCTATTTAGTCTTTAAAAGACATGCTGAGTGGGCGGGTGACTTAAACATGGACTAGAAACATCATTGCATTAGCATTTATTTTAGCTGCATGAAATGTGCAAGTATATTGACTGATTTTTAAAGAAATTTGATTTGAGCTTTAAATAAAAAGATAGCATGTTCATAAGTTCAGTTTATGTTGAAAGCAGTTACANCTTACACTGAAACCTAGGACACTGGTTTTCCAAAAAGTCAGCCTGTTAGGGTTTCTGGAAACCCCTTTACATTATCACTAAGCAGGAATCCTGTTAGTCTAGAAAAACAGGTTTCCATTAAGCTCTTCAGTTCCCTTGTTCATTCCTCCTGTCTTTTGCCAAGGCTGTAGTGAATACAGTGCATCTGAGTATATGCTCAGTATATAAGAAGAATATACTTCTTATATACTGAATGTATATAAAAATATACATACTGGGGGAAGAATAGGGAATGAGGGGATGTGATGTTATTTGTCTTCTCAAGTCACCGTGTGGTGGAGCCCTGTTGTCCTGGGGCCGATTGAACATTCGCCTGCCCATGGGAAGTAGTGGATAAATGCCTTGTTTGGCTTTGCTGGTGTGTGTGGCTTTTGCTTTACCTACTGAACAGTTTTAACCCCAGCATGCAACTTTTCTCACTTTTACCCTCCTGATTCTCTCTCCTGTTCAACCAGGGAGGAGTGAGCAAGAGGCTGTGTGGGGCTGAGTTACTGGCTGGAATTAAACCACAACATCATGAAGGCTAAGACCATAGCAGGATCCTAAGAAAGAAACAGGCATTTACATGGATAATCAAAAGATCTATAATTTCAGTATTTAAACAAAGAAGATGACTTCTGATGGTTCATAGCATTAGCCAAGTATTGACTAACGGGAAGAAACTTCCCCTATGGCCAAGTTATTTTTTAATTATCCACTCTGGGATTTCTCATACTTTCCTCCAAGGCAACTTTCACTAGCCTCTCCCATCGCCAGTGCCACCTAAAGTGGATGGTTGCATCCAGAGGTAGGTTCTTTGAATGCCAATTGGGATTACTCTCATTACTCTCTTTAGTTTCAGGTGCCTGATTTATTCAGACAAGGTTGAATTCAGCAATCTTTATTACAGGTAAACACCCCAGATTTTCAGAATAAAATGTTTTTATCAATGTAAGATAGGAGTTGTTCTAAAACTTCTGTTCATTGTTTTACATTTAGGCATCTTTTTTGGTTTTTTCTCCTACATTTCAGAATGCTGACCTGAGAAAAAAATGGCTGTTTTTGTCTTTTTCAACACTGGTGGGTCTGAAAGATATAAAATCCACTTTCTTAGCTCTTCATTTCTTATGTATGTGTACAAAATCTAGATGTTTGTAGCCATCCAGTTCCTGAAACAATTCAATGCTTGTTTTTCATAAGACATGAGAGTAGCTCGGTGATGTATTCAGACCATCATGAGCAACCTTTTGGTAGCAAACCCATTTGTGAGGTATCTTTCTGCAGAAGGAAAGAGATAGTTTTAGAAGGAAAATGTGTCCAGTTTGAAGTGTTCACTAGGTTTAGTAAAAGCAAAGGAGGGAAAAGAAGTGATTGCTGAATACTTTGCCGGTATCTTAATACATATTCTTTAAAGAAAAATAATGGAAATTTTAAACTATATGTACATTTTACAAAAATTTAAATGAACGTCTGTGTCTACTCTCAAGTGCATTTGATTAAAAAAAAAGGACAATTTTGATGTTCCATGTTCAATTATTAAGCAAAAATATTCAGTTATCAGATAGTTAATTAAGTGGAACTGACTGTATTCATTAAAATATTTGTTCCAAACAAATGTATTTAACATTCAGATATTATGCAGAATAGGTGACAATTGCATATCTCCATGGAGATCAATAATGGGATTCAGATCATTGTGTAAAGAGTCTGCAAGTTTAATGCAGAGAGAATGTCATTATTATTTCTCTCTTAATGATGGTCATTATGCGCAAACACTGATTGAATTCCATTTGTTACCTGCATTTGAGCTGAGAGGAATAATTACAATTTAAGTGTCTCCATTAAAATTCATAAAAGAATATGAATGCAAAAATTATACTTGAAACTGACAAAATATACTTTGAGGATATAAATTGTGTTTTCTGATAGGCCTCTTAAAAGTATTAAAAATAGCTTCATTTTAATAAGATGGCATATAAAGATCATGCATTATCATCACCTTTATGTTAATTTTCATAATACATGACTAATACTAAAAAGTGAAGAAATTAACTTTTAAAAGTAGAAATTAATGAAACAATAGGCTACTTGTCATACAGCCTATGGGAATGGATACCTCTATATTTGGGTTATAGTCACCCATATTCATAATACCCAGTTAACTCATCAGCTGTTGTATATTGTGGAGATTACCCTGCCATGTTTTCTGTGACATGTTTCAATATGGTTTTTTACTAATTAAATGGGATGTTATTAGTGCAACCATTTATTCAAGAAAACCTTTTACGTGTTCTATGATTTACTGCATTGCACTGACTGCTTATTGTACCATGAGAGTGATTCAAGTGCTTACTACAAGTACCGAAGGGCCTGATCCGGGATGGTGCTCAGCTTTTCAATAGTTCTTTGTGCCTCTTGACTTCTCACTGAGGTGCTTAGTCCTTTATAGGATTAGATCCTTAAGCTATAATTATTAATAGCAGCAATACTCCTGAGGGACTGCCTGATGACATATCTCCTGAAACAGTAAATGACAGCAGAAGACACTTCTTGCCATCTTTATATACTAAGAGATGACAGACTGGCTGGTGGGAGTAAGGTTTCTTGGCTGAAGGTATGTTAGTATGAAACACCTCTTCCCGTTATGTATTCCTGAGTAAATATGTAGGGTCCTTCTGATGGGATCTTGAAATGGTTGTTTTTTTCATTTCACCTTTTTTTTTTTTTTTTTAATTACAGACATAGCTATTTTAGGTAAGCTTATTGAATATATGCAGGTGAGCTGTTCTGGGTGGGTGATCTTTTCGTATCTGGGATGACCAAGGGATCTCTGGATATTGGTGTTAGGACTGAATTTTGCCTTCTTTTGTGAGGGGTGACTGTGCTGGAGACCCAAGATGCCTTTTGACAGGGCACATACATGTTATCATGTTATAACTTTATATAATTAATATTATTATTAAGCTTATTATTAAGGGTGACAGCATAAATCTGTTACTGAGATTATACATGGATCTTGCATCTTCCTGATTATTTGTCCCAGTTAGGAGATGAAGTCTTAAAAATAGTTGATAAAGATTTACAAAGACAAAATACTCTGCTCATCAAGAACAAAAAAAAATAAAACCAAAGAAAAAGCCAGGATATTTACAGCATTTCAACTTGTATCTTTCTCTTTAATCTTTTTCTGGTATTTCACTATTAAAATTAAAAAGGAGAGTCTAGAATTGTATAACTATTTAACACTTGGT
Source organism: Aleadryas rufinucha (assembly GCA_013397815.1). Classification (NCBI taxonomy): domain Eukaryota; kingdom Metazoa; phylum Chordata; class Aves; order Passeriformes; genus Aleadryas; species Aleadryas rufinucha. Next base: position 3,933 of record VZTH01008570.1, on the reverse strand, counting down.
TAAACACTATTCAAGTATTTGTCACCAGGCAAATGTTTCCCTATTAAGCGAAATTTATGCTAAAATGGTTCTGATTAAGCAGTAGTCATTGCCATTTACAGCTGGTAGACTAAACAGTTTCCCTGGAAGATATCTCAATTAAGTGGCTGTCCAAATGAAACGTGTCACTATTAAATGGTGTTTGCTACACTATTATACTTTACTCTTCTAAATGATGTGATTTAAAATATAATTCCGTTACTAAACAGTAAGAACTGCTTCACATATATAGCTTTCATTCTTAGAAGAGACATGAAAAAATTGTGATAGCACTTGGTTTAAAATAAAATTCAGAGCTTAGCATTAATCAGTAACAACTGAATATGCATGATTATTGGCAGAGCAAGTTTGTAGAATTGGCTTTGCAGAACTGGGATGAGAGACATAGAGGTGACAGTGCACATAAAGTAAGGAGTGAGCAGTTTCATGTAAATAAGCTTTCTGTGTCCAGCCTAGAATCTGCAACCATGGAAAAATTGGATTCTGCAAACCAGTGAGTTCTTGCTGAATCAGTGGGCAGAGCTTCAGAGATCCATATCCTCTCTGCATTGCCTCTTCCTCTGGACAGAATCCTAAAATGATTTTACAAGAATTTATTAGAACTCAAAATCCTCACATCTCTGCTGTAAGTTTATTAGCTTTTAAAGCTCTTGCAATATAGCTAAAAAACATGCTATAAGAGTTCCTAGAACTTTGATAGATATAATAAGCAATTATTATGGGACTGACATTCTAAATGGGAAAAAAAGACCTCTATCCCTTTTAAAGAAATGTAGAACACTTACCTTACAGGAGTATAACTGTGCTTCACAGTCTAATATGTGAATTCGACCCAAGCTTTTGATTCTCTCAGCAGCTTCTAATGGTAGTTCAGATCAACTGGTATTAAATCACAAGTATAAAAAAGCATGGGGAAAATAGCCATCAATTGAATTTCTTAACTAGTTACTCCTGACTGACCTCACATTCTCCTGCTTGAACTGCTGTTTCTCAGGTATGCAAATCTCTCCTTGATTGTATACTTATGGGTAGGCTTCTTCCTAAATCCTTGGTGGGGGAGTAAAAATCCTTTTTCACAAATGTTCAAGCTAATGAAACACTACCTTCTCCCATGTCTTATTTCCAGTTACTCTGACATGGCAAGAGAACTTCAAAGCAGCAATAATTGCCCTTATAATGCTTTTGGAACAATTCAATGCATGTAGGTCAGGCAATGAGAAGTGGACAGTTTCAGAATGAAAAATCATACTTAATCACTTTTTTAAAAAGCATTGAAAATGACCTTGTTAAAATCAAGTCATACCATGCTGCTAGAAGATGTTTCTTCTGTGGCATTATTTGATAGTCTTGTGGTTCTGACAATAAAAACTTGAGAAATATACTCAGTATACTTTAAGAGTGAATGCAGCTAAATACCCCCCCAAAATTATAGAATGAACCCACCCTCTCCCCAGTCACTGCTCATTTCTGTATTGAACAAACTGTAAACCAGAAAAATGTCTTTGTTCACTTTTCATGAGCACTGATGCATCTTTGTCAAAAGCTGAGTGTCCTCCCCATACCAGACCATTGGAAAATAACATGGCGGCATACACAAGTAACCAAATGGTTTTGTAAAAGTCCCAAATAAATAAATTTATCTATAATTGTGATGGCAGTAGAGCCTGAAGTAATGCAAGAATAAGGATTCAATACATTCTTTCTATTAAAAGCAAAATATTCTGCTTCAGAGGTAAGGTGAACCCGTAAAATCCTTTTCCCTTGTTCCCAGTAATTACAAAGGCAGTTGAGGCAGAATCAGGAACTCAGACTCAAGTTTGCTGTATTTTAAGGCTATGTACACACAGTATTTACCTTTAGATTTCTTAAATATCATAGAGCAGCTCTGTGTCATACTATATTCTCTGGTTTACTTGCAGTAACTCAGTTACAAGATTACAGGAAAACAGCACAGAGAACACAAGAACTGCTCTGCTGCTTGGCAAATTGTGTTTACACAATCTCACAACGTTTTATGTATATGCATGGAGAATCATGTCCACTCTCCACTGAAGTTTTCACATAATATTTGTGTTTGAATTTTTGTGTGCTAACTATTGATATCAGGTAAAGAGACTTTCTCATCCTGGCTTTCTGTTAAAGATAGATTTTTCTAGATGTAGTATTACTCTGGCTTGCGTTTATTTTTCCCTTTCCAGCTGAAACTACCAGGAAAATACTCCCACATCTTGCCAAATCAGAGCAGATAATTTATATATTGCGTTTTACCCAGACACATCTGAACATAACTGACCAGGTATTTCAAACCTTATTGGAGCTTCTTGTACTAATGCTACACTCCTTTTCTGAGTAGCTTTGTGGCATTTGTGCACATGTTTAACATTATGTCCAATTTACACAGCATGTTAATGAATGATCCTGCATTCGGCCTTGGAGCTCTGTTCTTCTGCAGTTAGGAATCCAAGGCTGTGCTCCAGCCCTGGCTCTTGTACCTATGCATAAAAAACATTAATTACACCGATTAGGTTTTATACCCCAGCATAACTGAGTGGCGAGCAGAAGTTGCACGGGCACCTGCACCTTTAGGTACCCAGTTGTTAACATGGGTTGTCTGTCCACAATTTATTAGTTGCAGACATTTAACTTATACTCACTTGAGCAGAATTAAGAGTGTTTACTTTCCTCATAAGAGGGCAGTCAGATATGTACCAATTTTGTTTTAACTGTGGAGAGCAGGGAGCTGGGAGCAGTGTGGGGAAGGGATCCAGGAAGGCCTAATCAATCACTGACAGATTACAGCTAAAGCCACTTCCATACCCATTAAAGCAGGACAAATGCAGAATTGCAACTGAACAACTTCTAGTTTTAAGCCAACAGTGGGACTTCCTAGTTATTTATCAAAGTCATTGCTGGTAAGCAGCATGCCTCACTGCTCAATTGTACTTCACAGCAGACAGAGCTGACTGAAGCTTCAGCCATGAAAGAAGTGTTTATGCCCTCAGCTGTGGTGCTGTCAGCCCTCTGGAATTTACTGTAAATCACACAGCTTTTATTGCAAGATTTAGTAGCTGATCCTCTGTGGGCTCTATTCACTGCAAGCTTGTTACTATTTGGATGTTAGCCTCAGTCCATAAAGGGACTTGCTACACATCATCAAACAGCAGCGGAAAACCAAAGGTTTCATTTTTCAATTTTCTAAACCCTAAACTCCTCAACAGTCATTGAATTTCATTGCAGAAAGTGGAAGTCTACTTTATTATGGTACTCAATTTCCCCAATGGAGTTATACACTTATAACATTACTTTTATTTCCAATGACAGGATCTGGCCATCTGTCCTGGCTATAATTTCATAACATACTCACTAGTTTTTATTTTAAGGGGATTTCTAGATATTACATTGAGCTTGTGACAAAATTGTAATGTAGATATAAAGGCCACAAATAATGATAACTACATTCAGTGCTGCCTAACATCTTAACAAAGTAATTTTTTTTTTTTCTATTTCAAGTATAGAGGCATCTGGATAAGCTTCTAACACAATTGAACTGACAAATAATAATAATAATAATAAAAAAGTTTTGAAAAGCTAGAAAATACAAAAGGATAAGGGCTTTCATGAGTGAGCCTCAGCCAGGACAGCATTATTCCACAAACAGTGTGTATTTTATCAAAAATGGAACTGTGCGTCAGTTTTATCAGAGTCATTCCTACTAAGATCAAACGAGGGAATAAAGGGGAATGCTGAAATGTTTCTTTGTAATCGCCGTGGTTATTCCCTGCAAGGCAGAGGGACCTGACAGGGCATTTAATTGTGTTTGTCACGCGGTTCGCAGGGGAGGCCAGGCCCGCGCCTCGCGCCTCGCCCGGGGGAGCCGCGGCCCGAGCGCCCCTC
>VZTH01008569.1:0-71117 GCA_013397815.1 Aleadryas rufinucha | reverse complement strand
GTCCCCGAAAATCCCGATAGACAATGGTCTTGGCCACATGGTTTAGTGTAGGTAGTCCTGTGACAAGCAGGGTGTGGGACTTGATGAACCTTATGAGTGCTTTTCAACTCAAGATATTCTATGATTCTGTGGTTTTCATTTTACTGGAAAATCTATTTCAGCCCCTAAGATTGCTTTCAGGTTGCACACACTTTGATTAGCATGCTAGATTTTTAGGTACCAATAATACATCTCTCTGCTACTTTATTAAAAGTCAGGATACCCTGTGCAGATATTCAGCTGTCCATCTTACTCCAACAAGACAGAGTTACATATGGGCAGCATCAGTGTTAAAAACGTCTGCTTTGGTCAGGAGCAGAGCAGTGGAAACAATTTTCAGAGACATGCTTCTTTGTTTAGAATCATAGAATGACTTAGGCTGGAAGGGACTGTTAAGATCATCAAGTTCCAACCTCCCCCACCACAGGCAGAGACATCTTTGCCTAGACCATCTTATTCAGGGCCCCATCCAGCCTGGCCTTGGACAATTCCAGGGATGGGGCATCCACAGCCACTCTGGGCAATAAGCTCAAGATCTGTGAACTGTGAAAGTGGTGATAGCAATAAACATGCTCCAAGCCACATACTTGCATTAATTTTGCATTTCAACCAAAGCAAAATGCATTTTTGTACTTACAATCCCACCACAGTTTAATTACAACTGATCAATCAAAGTATAAGGGAAATTTCCCATATTTAATATTCTCTCGGTGTTTATGAAAGACAAATGAAAGATATTACATTTCCAATTAATATTTGTAAAACATCTGGTTAAAAATAAAAATGCTATATATATTTACATAATCAAATCTCTAGCTATCTCATGCCTGTAAAAACCTTTATAACTGACAAATATTATGTGTCAGTTTGCCAAAGAGATATTTTTTATTTATTTGTGTCAATGTCAACCAAGCAAGATTACGGAGGAATGTGTCAGTACACTGAAGGGAGTGGAGAGGTTGCCATTTTCCACAGTGTTGTTACTTTTTGGGTTAGTTCCTACTGCCTTCAGCCCAAGATTTGTGTGGGTGCATGAATCATTCTTTCACCTAATCCCTCCACTAGTAGTGTTCACCTCCTAACAAGCGCTTCTCCTTTGAAAGTGATCTCTCCCAGCTGCCCGAGATGACCTGTTAGCAGAAAGTACTCTTACTTAAGTGATATTTCTTGCTAAGTATTTTTCTTTCTCAGATTCAGGTTCACTTGTTTCTTTGTGGAAATTGCTTTTTAGCAAAAAGCAGTGAAATGGTTAAATAAGTGCATATGTTTATTCATGAAAACAGTAGGCAAGGAGCAGCAGAAGCAGCTTTCCCCTTTGATCTGTGAGAACAGATATATATAGCAACCATTAGGAGATGTGACATTTCATCACCAAACTAGGTACCTTAAAATTTCTGTGATTAAAACATATTCTAGCCCATGCACTAGCTAGCTTGCAGAATTTTTCTCCTTTAGGATTTAGGGGATCCGATTCTTTCCTTAATTCATCTTAAGTATATAAATCTACTCGAAATTCCTGCCAGCACCACACCAAGGAAACTGATGAGAGTTGGAGTCCTCTGTTGGTATTTTTACTTTGCTTTGATTTTTATTACCCCATATATCAAGTACTTTTGCAGCTTTGATAAAAGATTCTATCATTAGAATTTGATATTGGGATTAATCAATTCTGGTCTCTTGGTGCAGTATAAATTTTCAGAACATGAAGAGAAGAAATTTCTTCTTTTCCCAGTCCAATCATTCTTAAGTTAGATGTAATAAGAAAGACCCATTCTACCTCTCACTGAAGTCATTGTAAATATATCAAGCTGGTTTTAGTGGGAATTGTACCAGGCCTTTAAAATTACATTTTCTGTATTTTTCTTACAAAGGTTGAATTTCTTTTAGTGTGTTCAACACAGTCCATTACATCATTAGGAGACCTTTTATCCATAACTTGCTATAAGTAGTATATTTGAGAGGTACCAGTAAAAGACAATCTTCATGTGGAGTCTCTTACAGGCTACGTTAATGAATTTGGGAAGAATGCACTGTCCTGGTTTAGTAGTCTCAGGTTAAGGGTGTCATTTTTAATCAATTCCACAAAGTATTTATTTTACAACCCATCAAGAAATGAAAAGCAGAAACATTAAAATGCTTTTAACTTAACTATAAATAGAACATAGAGTGTGAGAGTGAACAGTCAGATGTAGTGAAGGTTCACATTTCCATGCACATTAAAATATCTGTTTAGCTTCCATTTTCTTCACTGCATCTAACTGATTTTTCCTTGATATGGTAATAAAGAAAATGGAAAAAAAAAAAAAGTTTAAGGTAATATTTTAAAATCAAAACATGGTCAGTCTCTATTGCCTTGACTTTTCTAGCACAAATTGAAGAAAGCCGTTAAGCAAGTTGTTTCAGTGATGCAAGGCTGACAAGAAATAAGATGATGTTCCCAGGGTCTTAGCTGCTCACCACTACTGCCTGGGGGCCACCAAAGCCTGCAGTGAGCGTGGTGGGATGGGGCAACTGTGAGTGTGGAGGAAAATGGGAGACTCAGCCTTTACAGTAAAGAAGGACAAGGGAAGTTATCAGTCTAAAAATATTGAGAACTGCTTCCTCACATAGCTTTCCACTCAGCTTGCAGACTCCTGACCTTGGATACCTCAGGGGAGCTTTGCACAGCTTCTCAGGGCTTGCTGTGGGTAGGCAGATCGCAAGCCAGCCAGCCCCAGAAATCACAGGACTGCCCTAGCAGTGCTCTGCCTCAGCTGAAGCACCCTGCTGAGAAGCATAAAATATTTGCTCAGGCACAGCATGATGCTAACACAGCCACCTTGCTTTTGGAGCATGGCCAGCTTACCCAGGACAGGCTGAGTGGAGCTAATGAAAAGATGTCTGTACACACATCCACAGGATCAACTCTAACCAATTTATAACCAAGACAAATACTGACCTGCAGCTAATCTGGAGATGTGAATTCCCTAACGAGCAGAGCACTTGATGAGCCTCCCCATTTTCAGCATTTTGACTCCCACAATTCTTTTGAGTATTAAAGCCTTTAAGTCTAAAATCTGTATTTCTACAGTCAGTTTGAAAGATCTAGATGCCTTACAAAATTTCACACTTTGGATATTTACTCCCTTTGGAAGAGTCAGAAGGAGGGGAAGAGGCAGAGAATTCAGGAGTGGATAAGCCCAGGAAAAAGCAGTGGTGAAAGTTTTAAGATTTGGTTATACTTATCATTATCCTACTCTGATTTGATTGGTAATAAATTAAAATAATTTCCCCAAATCAAGTCTGTTTTGCCCATTACAGTAATTGGTGAGTGATCTCTCCCCATCCTTATCTTGACCCACTACTTTCACTCCTGTGTGCAGCTGAGGAGCAGAGCCCTGCCTAAAGTCTCCCGTGAAAATGGTCCCATGAGAAGAGCCAAAAAGAAAACGTTCTCTTTGTGGAATTTAGTCTACCTTATTTTCTTCAGGTTTTACCTGGAAATCTGCAGCCTTTTAGGCTAAAACTATGAGCTAAGTTTTACTGTGCATCTGTAATACACGTGCTCTCAGTAGCTGTTCTGCATTTTCATTTATTTGTGTTTACATGGCCTATCATTGACTCATGTACTTCATTTACACGCACAGGCTCTCATAGTCTCTTCCTTCAGCACAAGTCAGGATCTACTTGGATTCAACAAGCAATAAGACTGGTGTGGGGCCTAGTTAATTTATTACGTTAAAATTATTTTGCACTGATACCAGATATTGCTAGAGTGCTGTAATATCCTGTAAGACGTAGATTTTTCCTACACATTTACACTGGAAATCCTCTACTCTGAGCATTATCAGTTTCTGTTTTGCAGTACTCAATTAACACAAATGCAAAAACAAGGAATCTTTCCCTAGTTTTCAAATATAACTTGCAATAGTTGGCTAGACATGGTGTCCTCCAGAATGCTTAATTTTTGTAATTGCATTACTTCTCATAATCTTTTAATAAAGTATTAAGACTATAGAGAACACATAAAGGAATATTAAATGTCAGGCTGATGATTCTATGAAATAAAACACTGGTTGATGTACTGAGAATACAGAATATTGGACTTCTCAAGTGTGATCATATGATTTATTTATAAAGTTAAAATAAGTCAAACTAATTCTCTAAAATACTCTATTCTTGCACAATATTCCATGAGAATAATAATCATCATTTTTAAAAAGACAGTACAATTTAGCAGTCCTTTATCACACTGCAATAGTCTTTTGATTTAAATCAATGGCATTATTCACAGATTAGTTGATTTCTTAAAAACAAGAAACTATTCTTATATCTGTCGAGGAAATGAGAGAAAATTATGATGATTACCCAGCTTAAGGTAAGAAGAAATGACACAGAAAAGCAGACTGATGATTGCCTATTTCTGTGTTAAGACACAAATTTTCTCACAGGACAATATGAGGTCTTTGTTTAAAGAAATTTCCCAGTTGCTTTCAAAACGCGTGGCTCTCTGGAAGGGATGCTCTTGAGCTATAGCAATGAAAAGGCCTAATGTGAAGTCGTAAGGAATTAACAGGGAGGCTGTTTTTGAGAGCAGCACACTCTAGGACACAGGGTCAGAAATGAGTGGGAAATCCCTCCTTTCTCAAATGATCAAAATGTGTTCAACCTTTACCGCTGCACACAAAACATTCTAGGTCATGTCTACCGATATACACAAGTATATGTTGCATCAGTAGAAATAAATGAGAAGTCTGGCACAAACAACTCTCTGATGACATTTGTGATTCGTCAGTCATAGCTAAACAGTGTAACTAGCCATTTTCCCCCATTTCTTCCCACACGTTTGTGAAAGGAAATAACACCCTTTGCTCAACAGGCAAGAAAATAAGATATTGTTTATCAAAATTAATTTTGATGTACTAGTGACTTGTGAAAAGATGGAAAAATGAAATTTCTTTCTTTCTGCTTTGGTTGATGGCCCTTCAGTCAACTGAAAACAGCTTTACATTTCATACACAATAACCCGATTGAAGTATGTTAAATGGTCACAGATTACCAAGGCATTTCAATTGCTTTTAAGCCCCCAGAGTAAAAAATCCTGATACAGTGAAATAAATAACAGTCAAATTTGTAGAGAACTTCACTGCAGCTTTTTCCTATGTTCTGAAATTATATATTATTTGAACATGGATGAGCATACATATAAAATACATTCTCTCCTGATTGCAAAGGTTCCCAACATCTTAATGCTCACATTTCACAAAAGCAGTTAACAGTTGAAGTCAAGAAAAAAATGAAATCAAAGCTTATTCTGTAAAAGCTTTCCAGAGATCAGCTTCCATTTGCTGTCTTGCTTACTTCAAATCACCAGATGCCTAAATTCTGCAAAGGTCAATCAAATCTCAGAGTTTCATGTGTATAAATCAACAACATCAGGAAAACTGTCTTGGATTCACACAAGAATAAATTACAACATTGGTGTCTCACAGCGCCTTAACATTTAATCTGTTATATCAGCACATTCTTGTTATAGAACTTAAAATTTCTGATTTTGTATTAAAATCAGATCATACAAGAAATAAAAAATTTTGGAGATGCAAGATTGTTCCAAATATTTTAGTTTGTAACAGAGTAAATGTTCCAAAAATAACCCTGTGTAGTGGTTTCAGTTCACCTCTTTATCTTTTGTAAGATAGGAGATCTGGAGGAACACAAAACAGGCTCAAAACTTAAGGAAAATGAAAAGTTTATTAACAGAACTAAAAGAGAAAAGAAAATACTAAGAAATCAAAGCAAAATCCCTCTTTTTACTTGCACACCCCCTCCTCCTTTTTCTCTTCCCCAAACCAGCACAAAGGATAACAATAATAGTTATGGTTTTATTGAAACAAGCACTTTCAATCAAAAAAGGTAGTAAGTTTGCATAACTTGAAGGAATATTACTATATACTAATACTCTGTACAGATTAAGAAAATTATATTTTCAGATATATCAATACTATCAGATTGAAGTTAGGTTCAGTTTATCAATATTTTAATTATATCTCACTTAGTGATATTTGGGCCAAGAAGAATAGAAACATCTCTGTCCTGATGCAACACAGCAGACTTCTAAAAATCCATTTCAGATGAATTCTGGGAATACCTTTCCACTGAATATTCTTTATCAAACCTAGCTGGCATTCTAAGAGAGACTGATTCCTTTCCTTAGGCTATATAATGCCAAAGAGATTTCCCCCTCTTTGTCTTCATTTTGACTTCTGTACACCTACCCAGGTACTATCAGACCAAATTTTACTTGGTTAGACCAGCAAAGGCTACATGCTGTCTTTCCTCATGCTGATGCTGCTGTGCTATCACTCTCATTAAACAACCGAGTCCATGAACAGCCTGTATTTGGCAAATAGTATGAGCTTTACACACCTTCTCATTAGCCAGGCTGAATTCCTAACACAAAAGTAATAATTTACCTATGCTTATTCATACATCAACCTTGGAATAGAATGTGTTCTCTTCAAAAGGAGGTTAATAATGTACTTTTCACTGTCCCTGTGATAACACTATAATTACAGCACTAGACTAACACTCTGTGTTAGTCCAATCTATGGTCCTTCTGTTCTCCTGACCTCTGCCTGCTGTTGACCAACACCAGACAGCCTAGACTGAATCACCAGGGCTGCTGACGTACTTTGTGCTCAGGAGACATGTTTGGTTTTATTGGGGTTTTTGCAAGTGGTTTTGGGGGTTTGTTTGGTTTTGCTGTTGTGTTGTGGGTTTTTTTTTTCCAAGAGCTCTCTTAAAGAAGTCTAAGAAGCTGCTGCTTGAGGTGAGGAGGAAGAGATCAGGATTCCAAACTGACCTAGCTAGAAAGCTAAATATCCCACATGGGATGCTAATGACAAAGTCACACTGGGAGCTCGGAGTCAGCAAAAGCAGAACTTCTCTCCCATTTAAGCAGCTTTGCTGTGAGAAGTTCTTGGTCTTTTTTCAATGCAGCTAATTTTTGGTGTTCCGTAGTGTTTTTGACTTAGCCACTAATTCCCTTCCCTTTCTTATAAAAACAATGCAAAACTCTTTGATGGGATGACTTTCATTAGTCTCCATTCAACAGTGGGAGTAAAAAGTTTTAATGTCTCCAGAGAATCTGGTTTCATCTGTTTGGTTACTGAATTTTCCAGGTGATCTGAGGCTAATTTCCACGTATATTCTCTCTCATCAGACTTATTGGTAATCAACAACAATCTGCTATCTGTATCATCTGGCAAAAACATCTTTAATCTGGAAAGGAAGCCTGCTTTTCTAACACAGTTCAGTCATCATACTTGTCTCTAGCCCGCTTTTGGTTCTTCTTCTCCTTCCATATCATTCAAAAGAAATGGCAGCACTTAAACCTAACAAAATAAGACTAAGAACTAAGTAAGAGTCCAAGTCTGTTTACTTGACAATTTGATTTCAACATTGATTTTTTTCTCTTCTTTTTTTCTTCTCCTTAGTAAATTCTGGCTTTTGTGATAAACTTTGGCTAGCGATTTCAGGAAACATCATGTTCTCATTTTCAGNGGGCACGTCTTACACTGTAACCTAGGACAAGTAGTATAAATTTAAAATAATTCCCACTGCAGTAATCCAACTTATTCCAAATGTGTAGCAATATAATAAAGCAGAACTTGATTTACAGCTGCTTCCATAAATTGACAGTTTACTGGCATCAAACTTTTTTATTTCTTCATGCAAAAGCCAAAATGAACAGCTTTTTTTCATAGGTTTCAATTTGATTTTCCTTAGTTTTTCTTAATGTTAAGTAGTCCAATAAATACACATATTATTTGAGAACTCTGACATTTTACAGGTTTCTGCAGCTTCTTTCTAATTCCAACCACAGAACATAAAAAGTCCTTTAACTGGATGGATCAGAAACTAAACCACACAAGATCTGTTGCATCTATTTTATGTCTAGCCAGAGATTCTGTTTTGATTTACTCTAAATAAGTCTTATCTGTCTCTAAAAGAACACAAGCCTCTAAAAGAAAGGTGAGTATGTGTACTAGGAAAAAAAAAACAAACAACCCAAACCACAAACTAACAACCAAACAAACGAAGTGACAAAATTATCAAAATTCTCAAAAGCACCTGCTTCTGGCAACCAAGATTGGAATTTTTAAGAGAAATAAAATTATGGGATGAAAAATATCTTTCAAATACTTAACATTCAGCACCCACCATCACACCTGTGTATCTTAGATCTCATATCCCCTTTTTTTTTAACATTGCCAAACACAACTGAGACACAACATTACCCACACTGTTGTGTCCCTTTAGTGGATTCAGGCTGCCTCAAAGCTATAACTTTTCTTATGATGGATCAGATTGTGATGTAGTGTTACATTAGTACAGAAAACTACTCTGGATGTCTATTTCATGTTTATATTCTTTGTAGAATCTCATTTAATTAGTGAAATGTTCATAATAAGGTATATGAAAAAGTAGAAATGAAGTTCGCTTCATCCTTCCTCTTGGGGTGCAAAGAGAGCCTTACTGATTTATAAAAATGGAGAAAAATTTAGCAGAACAGATTACAATAGTAAATATATTGAGAGCAAATATTTTTGTATTTCAAATTCTATAATCTGCAATGTAATTTGTGGTCAGTAACATTCATTTTCAGCAAGTATGAGTGTTTATTTTATTCTGTTTTGCATGGAAGAGGAGTAGGTTCTACAAAGGAAAGAGCATATATTGTCTTTAAAAGAAATCAAAGTAAAACATTATTAAATACAACAGAAGCTTCATCCTCATATAGCTAGGAGTCATTCCTTTCAATCTTGAACGATTCAAGACTATATTTAAGTTGTTTTCCTAATCTTGCAGCATAATTCCTCCTTTTCTGGAACCTATGCAACATCAAGTGTAAACAGATACACTACTAAAATGTAGTTTCTGACGCACATGTACAACCACATAACAAATCTAAACTTGGCTTGATCATCTTTTCTTGCCATGTCTTTGCATATCTTCCCAAAGCAGCCTCAGTAATTACTGACATCACGTGGAAAAATTATGGACATTGAATCAAAACAAAAGGCAGCAGATTGCAATAATTTTAGATGGTAATGAATCTAACATTAGATTAACAGAACCCTAATGAGAAGCAAGGTGGTTTGAAACGGCATGCTCGAATCAGAATTTAATTTTGTATTCCTTTTGTAAAGATGAGTAATTTAAATTTCCTGAATGTGTTATAATCTCTAAATGACATGGTGTAATGCCTCTTGCCTCACAAACAACATACCAGACAGGACATACATATTTAATTTATGTTGCATGAATTCTTGTAACATGTACACAGGTGGAAAACAGATAGTTAAAATATATCTACATATATATAAATCTGCCAAAATATAAAGGAGGTGCCAACCACAAAAACTGGTGGCCCCTTCAGCTATTTTGTATATCAGAACTTGTAAGAACAAAATTATCTTTTTCCCTCTTTTATTGTTTGAACATATTCCAGATTTCTAAGCACAGTCTAAGCATCGTCCCTGCTGGTTTGGAAAAACTGCAGCAAAAATAAATATGTCAAAGGCCATATAAAAATCCATGCCAAAGAAGTCTTGGCTCCAAAATGTAATAACTGGGATCGCCTGAGAGCTCCCAGATTATCAAAGCAACCACTCAAAACTGTTTTTCCACAGATTTAAACAATATAAGGCTCCTTCTAAGATTTTGTATTAAGGCTCTCCCATCTGTCTGGAAAAGACCGTCTCCTTCCCTGTTTTCTTATAACTATATTAGAGAACATTTGTTATCTCAACTATGACTTTTTCAAGCTAAAATCCCATTCTCAATGAAGCTATGAGCATGTGAGCTCTGTCAGATTTTGCTGTTATCTTCATAGTCTTCTCTTTCATTAACTGTGAGTTGACTAAAATTCAAATTATGGATTGCCTGATATTCCACCTTGTGGGTGCTGTAAATAATAAGCAGCACCTTGTGCACTTCCTACTTTAGGGTCCAACCCTTCAAACCAATTCTGTCAGCAGTCACAACTTCTAGGACAGTTAAACAACAGAAAATGAGCAATGGCTAGTGATACATGTCACTTTGTTGCTATGTGTAAATCTCAGGATAAAAGATTAAAAGCCCCAGCCAAATAAAAACTCTTTTTTTTTGCAAGATACTGTACGTTTCATATCAGTTAGAGCCTATGATATATTCCATCTGTTTCCATACTGAAAAAGAAATCAATACTGGGAACGTCTTATTGATAGCACCAATTATGTAGTACATTGCCTCATTAACAAGAAGCATGAATCCAACTGGGATAAATCCTTCTCTCACTTATACTGATCTCTACAAAAATAAGCCCATTGAGTCAATGCAGTTAGATGAGATTTACAGCACTGTGATTGAAAGCAGACCTCTTTGCNTATTTCTAAATTGGGCGTACGTATTTATTACACTGTCTTGGATGAGTGAAAGAGGATTTGGCAGGAGAAAAGGAACAATCATGAAGCAAATTCCAACTCTCTTCTTACTGAAGAAGTCTCCCTGACTTCAATAGAAATAGGATCAAGCCAGCATTCGAACTTAATCAAACTGCTCCTTTTTTTTAATCTAGCAATTATTGTCATGTTGTTGAGAAAAAAAACAGCTATTAAAAGATTATAAATGTTCAAAGGATAATTATAAAATATAATCTCTGGAACCATAGAAAGGAACTATTTAGTTATGTAACTATTAAGTTACATTTAGCTAAACTAAGTCTCTTAAAAAAATTACTAGTGAAGAAAAAGAACTGTTAAAAGAACAAAAAAACCCTTTCTGTTGGATGCTAATGTTGTTGGTATTTTTCCTCTTGGCTGAACTCTGCAGGTAAATTTGTACTTAGCAGGTATAATAAAGCAAAAATAAGAAATTATATCATTCCTGTTAGTCAACCATGTCCAATTTCACACTAGTTGTCATCCAGCAGCAAATGTGTGCCCCTTAAATTAAAGAAATGAAGTTAATTTGGCACACCCTGTAGCATGTCTTTTTGTCATAGGACAATGCTGAAGCCATCTATTCCATTAGTCAAGAGGTTTAAAAATCCCGAGACTGTGGCACTTGTAGTTCAAAATGAATAGCCAAATTAAGGAGCTAAAATGCATGACAACATGGAGAATGTCCTTCAGTAGCCTGCCATTTACAGACCACACTGCATGAAGGGATCCACATTAAAGGGTGTATTCTGATTTTACTGTAACCTCCCTTAGCTGTTTTGTTGTTACTGACTTACAGAACTGAACCAGGAGGCTGTTTTTCATCAGCATACATTTTCCCTCCTTTCTGCAAAATGTGCAGCTTGAGAAGTGAGCTACACAAAGTCATTATCTCTGTTACCTCAATTATTACTGCTGGCTAGCCAGAGAGAACCAAGAGCCAGCTCCAAAAAAAGGATTTAAACAACTTAAACATCACTGCAGCAGCCTTTCTGCACAAGTCTTGAACAGTGCAAGGCCTCACACAGTGGTCTGGGTTCCCTGGGCTGACCCTAAACATGCTGTAGGGGTCCGTACCCATGACCAGAGGTGTCCCAGAGGGGTCTGCAGCAGCCAGGCTCCTGCTTGATTCTCTTTCCAGATCAGGCCTGTGATTTTAGTCCTCTCCAGCAGCTAAGAGCAGCTCAGGGCTGGCAGAGTCCACTTTGTTCTCCCCTGGCATGTGCTGCCAGCCCACTCCCATGAGAGACTTGCTGCACTGCTCCCATGCGCGCTGAGGAAACCTACCGTGGGCATGGGATACAAGACAATAGGGGGAAATTTGGGCCATTGCAAGGGTTAGGCAATAACTCTCTGGTTTTGAATTCACTAATGAACCACTTATCATGATCCTGATAGGTGTGAGGTAAATAAAAAAACTAAATAAATGTGCCTCTTCCTAGCTGACACATCTAATTCTTCATATGATGCAGTCCGTAACGACTCCCAAGCATGATACTATTCTTCTCCTTTTGAGTCCCACCAAATTTTAAATTAATTTCCTCAGAGCTAATCAGGACAATTCATCAAACTGGACTGCTAAAAAGGAAAATTAAAAACCTTGGGTAACAGTGCTTTTATGGTACATTTAACAAATGTATTTCAGTTTTTTCCTCCAAAAGAAATCTGATATTTCTACAAGAAACAATAACCTCGGCTATTCATATCAAGCCTAAATGGCTTTGTAATGGCATTATTGCAAAAATATATTTTTTTAAATGTCACCATCATTAGGATTTGCTGTGAAAGATGCTGCAAATAAGTGTCTCATGCTAGTTGCTCTTTACAGAAAATGAAACATGCCAGGCAGGCAGTTTCCAAACATGCTGCAGGATTTGAGTCTGTCATTAATAACTAAGATTGACTAGGAATTTAAGCTTATCATTTGCCACTCATAACAAAAATTGTTTTATATTTTCTGCAGGAAATAATTTAAACATGTTCTGATCTGTCCAGCTGAGAAAAGAGTCAATACACCTCCTTTCTGTACCAAATATATCCTTTGAGGGGAAATAGCATTATCTGTGGTCAATCCTCAAGTTTTGGTGTATTTGTGGCAATTCATCTCTTTTCAGGGAACCAATTCAAGCATATTCCAACCTTCAAAAAGGTTGAAAAAGATGTAGATGAGATTCAGAATCTTTCACTAGAACTATGCTGCTGTGCAGAAGTAAGACTTTGTAAATTTACAACTTAGTAAAGGTGAAACAAACTAATGGAGAAGAATTTTCCTTAAAAAAACCCCAAACCACAAAAAAACAAAACACCACAAAAGAAAACCAGCTACTGTCCACTAAAAGTGAATGAAAAAGGAGTAAGTAAAAAGTACACTTCAATAGTCATGAATATGACAAATCCCTGCTAACTACTCATTCAAATGCATAGTGAACCATCATCATCACGAGGTGTTATTCTATGACACAATCATGTGTCTTACCATTTCACAGTGGAGCATCACTGCTTTCAGCCTTGCTAATTGTATGAATTTGGGGGTTACACACAAATAACAATTTATGCATCTAATAAGCATGGTGCAACAGAGCATAAAATGTGGGTATTAAATTCACTGGCTGGCACATTTGCATTAATAGCATTTGACATGTTTTGTGGTATTGCTCTTGGCTTCCTACCGCTGCTCCAAAAGAGCACAGGTCTCCCACACTTCCACCAGCCCTATGAGACCTTCTCATGTGCTGTAGGGCATCTCAGTCACACCAAATTAATGCACTGTAGACAACTGAACTGAGCCCCGAGTACCTGTTTTCCTGTGCACTGCCTGGGGAGATGTGTGTGCCTCAAGAAGGTAACTGAGAAGCCTACATGTTCAGCAGACAGACAGACAGACTGTCTAGAACAGTGATAGAACAGTGATGAATTTGAGATTTAAGATTTTTCCTATTTGCAGTTACTCCAACAAGGTGTTTTCAGGATTCAAAATTATCTAGTCAAAGGTTTCCTTTAAAAATCAGGGTTCATTTGAATTAACTTGCTGCAACTTTCAAATTGACCTTGGAGGCTGCACAGAAAAGAATGAAAGGTTCATACAGCTCATAGCACAGTAATTATGACTGAAACATTTAACTGTTTCAGCAAAATAGCAGATTCAGATTATACTCATCTATTATAGTGTTTTAATTTGGATTGAGATCTCACTTCAGAAGCGCAGAGCAGGCTTAGAGAGCAGACTGCTCTCTAGGAGTTTCCCTTCTGAACTCCACGTTCCAAAGGGCAGCCAGCCCACAGGACCAGACGAGAGCAGGTCCACAGTCAAACCCGCAGAAATACAAATAATGTCAGTGCTGACTACTCCACAGTGGCTGTTTTGCCCTCCAGGTCTGTTCCTAGTGCTCCACAATGCTTGCCAGTGTAGATACAGTCAGCTCTCATGACTGTCTGACTCTAATCCAATGTTTACATAAAGTAAAATTCTTGAATAATTTTGGGAGCTAATTTCATGTAGGCTAATCTGTCTAACATGCCCTTTTTGACATGCAGTTTAGGCCTCTTGCATTATGCCATCTTAAATTTATTCCAATTTCCTAGCATACGTATCTAAAGCAAAACTTGGAAACCAGCTATGAAATTGTCATGACCCCAATTCCTCCTTGCCTAGAAACTCAAGCAGTCATCTTGTTCAAATAGTAAATGAATGCAGCACACTTCTGACAGACTGAATGTCACTTTACCCAGGTTTGAATGTCCATGTAGCAGAGATCTGCTGCAGCAGAGGATCAGGCCCTGCATCTTTTCTGTTTCTCAAATAATGCCACTGCCAGTTGCCATTAGCAAGTGATGCTTATCTATCACAAATACGTAACTTCTTCAGGAAACAATCCATTTCTGTGGTCATGGATTTCTATTTGTTTTACAACATAAGACTATACATAGGATTTTCAAAACCATCTAAAGTGTTTTGGAGTCGTATTAAATATCAGTTTGGTCTTTATTCTAAACAGCTACTGAAAATGCTGTTGCATTTCCATTGCATGTAAGGTTTGGTTCTTACCTCAAGTATCAATTTGTCACACCACATCCTGTGGTTGCAAATAATGAACCAAGTTGGTATTTTGTCCTCAAAGCCAGCTAGCTCTGCAATTCCTGAATTACAATGAAGTCCATTATAAAATTGGTATTCAATATGTCAGCCCTTTGGCAAGGCATTAAGTTGAGACATAGGAGAGTATTTTTCCAGCCCACATACAGGTATATTTTTCAGTAACCATAATCTATCTAAGTTTTTTTAAAATTATTTATAGAACAGAAGTTATAGCACATCATCAGTCTCATATGCTTTTTTTGCATGCTTATGAAGTCTCAGACTTAAACCAAGCCAGTGTCACCATGCATTTCATTAGCAGAGTGAATATAAAATGCTCATGGTGTTTCATGTGCGCTTTTCCGTCCTTTTCATTAGCTTGCTTCACAGGTCATTACAGATCCACCACTTGATTTTGCCCACTTCCCTGTGGGAGACAATCCCATCACATAGTTAATTTTCCTAAATGTATGAATTGCCATTTTTGAAGCAGTTGGCCTTTTGAGCACATGCTGCACATCATTTCCACCTGCTGCAGCCCTACAGGAGACCCAGGTGAGTTTACACATGATAAGGCTTCCTGCCACTATCATACCAACAGCAAGGTATGTCCATATGGTAGGCAGCTTTCCAAATCACTCAGGTGAGTTTCTTTATCCTCTAACACTTCTATTTGTGGAAGGAGCAACAAATTCACAGGTCTACCACACCAGCATATGGTGTAAAACATATAAAACTCTTCACTAAGGAGAGTAAGGACATTTTCATGGAGGTAAGATGATGTCTTTATCATAATTTTCTTCACACTTAAGATGCTAAGAAGCTCTGATTAAAGAAGAGTAGTCTGAGAAAGATGTTGGAAGAGCTGATACTGGAAAAAAATGGGTGTAATCACCACACAGTCAGAGCCACCAGCCTGGGAAGGTACTGAGTAAGGGGGTCTGTAAGCTCTTAAGATACCAATGTTCAGCTGAGTTCAAGAAGACATTGCATTGTTTTCTTCCTGTTTTGCTAGCAGCTCAGTCAGCTAAAAAGCTTCCTGTTTGACCATGTGAACTGTAGGAGAGCAGAGCATTTGCTCGGTCCGAATCAGTTCATTCATTATGAAATTACTGAAACAGAACTATTTCACATCTTGATACACATACTAGAATGTAAATAGGATGATTTTTCCAAAGTAGAATGGAATCCTATTGAAAGGAACACTCAGCAAAAGGTGAGAGCACGAACAACACTTAGAAAGCTTGTGGCAAAGTTTTTCATAAGAAGATAAGAGGAAATAAATCTGTTGGATTGGATGGTATTCTGTCATTTCAAAAGCAGGGGAAAGGAAGGAATGGAGAACACAGAGTGATCAGTTTTTCAGAGGAGGTGCACTAAGATGATGATATTTAAAGGAATTGCATTTGGTTTTTCCTCAGTGATCTAAAAAAAACCACCAAAAAACCCCCACAGCAATATTGGGATGGCAAAACTTAAGAGTTAACAACTATAAAGTCAGCAGCCAGAAAGGCTGGAGGGGATCTGTAATACAGACATTAAAGGTACTGAGCTTGTAAGTTTAATGATCCTCTATCATAATGAATAAGAAAGGCGACATTCAATGAAAGAAGAAAGAGAATTAAAAGCAGTACAGGGAATATTCTTTTTAATTAACACTGAAAAATAACCTTGTTCAACTATTGGAAAGATTCATCCAAGCAAAGAATTTGGTAATGACTAGAAAACATTTAGTCCTTTATATGGATAGTAAAACATCCCAAGTTAATCCATTAAAGACTGCCTTCACACCTCACACTCGACAGAACATCAGAAAAAATAACCCACCAAGTAAGTTAGTGTGCATTCCACCTTTTAACTGCCTCCAGTTATATTCTGCCAGTCTCTGAGAGAGACAACATCCTGGATTAAATCAGCCAGTCATATGGTACAGACAGGTGGTTCAGAAATACACGTCTTGCTGTTCTTCAGACCATTATATTCTCCTGAAAAATGGTAATGCAAGCTGAAAATACAAATGCCTGGTAATCTTTATGTCTCAGTAACTCAGACATCTTCAGGCATCTTCCTGATAGAAGAGATTTAAGGCAACTTTGGCCTCTTAACTTAACTTAAGGCAACTTCCCCTCACTGGAAGAGGAGGAACCCAAGAACCTCAGAGTGGTTCAGGACTGTCAGGAATCTAGATCTAGTAACTACAGAGACTTGTGTGATAGCTGCATAATTCAAAGGGGCCCAAAGGACCCACCTCACACTAGGAACCCCACAATACTACTTAGCATCAGATAACAGACTTACTGCCTCTGGGTCTTGGGTATTTCCTAAAATCCACAATGCCACAGGAAAAGAGCAATAGAGGTGGAGTCATCACCTTTGGCCACAGTTTATTTGCCTTCTTTTCTCTTCGGTATCATCTTCTAACCCACACAGACATATTAAGCTAAAGCTCAGGAGCACTGACAAAGCCACCACAGGCTCAGGTATGGCGCTCACAGAGTATCTTCAGAGAATTAAGGCCTTTCAGTGAATACATTACACATACATGACACATGCACACCTATGATGTTTTGTTGTTGCTGGGGGGTTTTTTGGGGGGTGGAGGGTGGGGGGTTGAGTGAAAAATTTTAAGTGTAAATGTTCACAGGTAATCAAGCTGCCAACACATAATGACCTGTGTCCTTACACTGTGGGGAAAGTGTTTTTCTTGTAAACCTAACTTAAGCAGATGGCAAAGGCCACCATCTGTTTTATTAATTACACCTGTAAAGAACTGTTGAATGTCATAAGCTAAAACCAACTAATCATTTCAAATGCATTACCCTTCACATGCTGAGAAAGTTAAAAAACAGTGACTAAAAGCTGCTGTCTGCATCATAAGCAATATTTAAAGCCTCTTTTACTACTAAAGGTGACAAACATTTCCCATTAACAGATCTCATTTCCCACTGCTCATAAATTTGTCATATTTGAACCACTCAGGCTGAAATTTTCCATTTCCAGTATCTCCCTTGGATTGTCATGACATTCGAGAATTTGCACCAAAATGGTTTTGGCCATTAAAAAAAAAACCCACCAAACAAAGAGAAAGTCCTCATGGTTAGAGCAAATCAATCCTAATATAGTAGGAAATAACAGCCCTTACAGTGGTGATTTCTAGTACTTTTGTATGTAAGAGCATGAATTTGAAATTTACCATGTGTATCAGGCATGTTTATGCCATTCTGTCAACTCATCCAAATTAACAGATGCAGAGACCCTATAAAAACATGTTTATCAGACAGCTGGTAGCACATTTCATAAGATGTATGGCCTGTGTTGCTATTGTCTGAACAGACAATTCCAGACCCCAGGTATTATGTGCACTGCTGGGTGAAAACACAGGAACTGAGTGTAAAGAGATGGCATAGCATGTACCATAATTACTCACCTTTCTGGAACCAAAAAAAAACAACCAACAAAACAGGTAAACTGCAAACAGAATCTGTTCTATCAGAATATAGATAAGATAAATTAGATAAGATAGATATATAGATATAGATTGAGAGAGAGCTAGATCTATAGATAAATAAGATAAAATCTACCTTTTCCCAAGGATGTATTTTCAGGCATATTTCTAAATTTTTTGGAGCCAAGTTATCTTGTATTTGCTCAACAGCAAGCTACTGAGCTACTTTTTGTACAATATAGAAATACTATTCATATTTTTGGTAGTTAACAGTGAAAAACTCTAGCTTTCAAATTTCTACCATATCACAAAAAAAGAAAGCACTCATACCTGAGCAATTTATTGACAACCTTTATAGGCAAAAACCCCCAAGACTAAAATTAAAAACTAAGAACAGTTAAGAATATTACTGATGATGCAGTAAAGACCTATGGGACTTTCAAGCTTTTGACTCCAATTAGCAAAGAAGTTAGGTTAATAGACTTCATTTACAGCAAAGATCCTGCTGAAAATACCAAATCAATGACAAGCTTTCAGAATTTCTGAAAATGCTCCTGTATTTCTGGAGACAATTTTCCCTATGCTAACGTCTGAATCACAGAAATAATAAAAAATATCAGCCTTCCACTGATTGCAAAAGTGTCCGTTAGATAGTGAGATAGACACTTTTTCTAACTGATCTATGAAAGCCAATAGCAATACAAGAATCCAGGAGCAGTATTCATGCAGAGACTCTTCCAACTAGACCACAACTTAATCACTCATCTCTATAATGCATAATCTGAACAATACTTTTAAGATTCGTCTCCATATTTCATCTTTTGTATTGAGGTTCAACAAATATACAAAACCCAAAATAGACAAACATGGAAAAATTCCTCACAGTTGCAAGTCAAGGTGACATTTTCACTGAAATGTTGACTGCACCACATGTAAATTATTCCAAAGCTGTTATTCAGGACCCAGTAGGAATAATGATTTACATATTCAATGCTATTAGCACCCCAGTATATCTTCAATATAAATCATGAACGAAAGATGGATAAATAAAGAAGAGCTTGCCAGAATATTTTGCTTTAAAAATAACAAATGAAAAAAAAATGGAAAATCTCAAATTGGGATAAATACAGCAAAGGTGAACTTCTCCATGTGAGAAACCAAAATACCCTGTAATAATTCCCAAGGCTATGGCATATTTGTATTTAACAAGCTACAGGTAGACAAAACTGGCATGTAATTGTCTTGCTGGAGGAATATTCATAAAATGCATACAAAGTCACAGAAACATTAAATTTGGAACCAAGTCGGGTACAGGAATGGCTACAGTAAAAATACACCATGAAGAAAGCAGCTGTAATCTACTATAACCTATGCTGCAGGGCATGCTTTACTTCACAACTGATTCTAAGGCATCACACTTAGCAAAAGCTGTCCAAACTACTTTACATTTCCCAAAGAGTGTGCAGGTGAACTGCTAGGCTGGCATAGGGCACACCCTATAAATAATATCAGTGCCCTTATGGAAACATTTCCATGAAGCTGATTCTTAACATCTTGTAGCTGATCCGTGTACCATTTTACTCTGGTCTCTAAAGTAACATAAATATGCATGAGTGTAACACTCACAAACATGAAGCCATTTACTCAAATTGTAATAAAGCCTCTGAAGCACTTTAGAAGTCGAGAGCATGGCCATCTTCTGGAGAGTGCCCTTTGCGTTAGAGATGTCAGGCATTGCAGGCAGAGAGCAATTATGAAAGTAAGTTCTACAGAGGTGAAGAAATATGGGCAAAGCCACAGAGAGTGAACAAGGACTGAAAGTTCATGCATGCTGCTATTTAATTAAGAATCCCTATGAATAAAAAATGTTACTGAAAATGCTCTGTAGAAAAAAATATACCAAAAAGGTTAATTTAGCTTTGTTATAAAAGCAGTGTGGATGGGATGTCATGATGGCACCTTTTCTCCTGCAAGCAAAGATGACAGAGGGCAATGCAAGGCACACAGAGAGGTATTTAGCCATGTCACCATAGGAACCGTTTTGCAGAAGTGTGTAGGAGCCAAAGAGCTTGAGTGATGGAAGCATTTAGTAGTGGGGAAAAAAATCAACCAACCAGCAACAAAAACCTGAAACGTAAAATCAGCTACAATGTACTGTGGCTGGAAGACAAGCTGAACCTGTGTGGTGCCTGAGTAAATCAAGATTAGAATAGAAGCCTGGTTCAATTCAATGCAAAGACATTGCAGATGCAGAGTGAAATCTGCAGTAATCACAGAAGGGAATTTTAAAGCAATCCGGAGAACTATACAATGAGAAAAAAAAAATATGTTCCACACATGGAAGCAAGCTGGGTTTCCTTGGAAACATCAAAACAAAAGTTATGTGACTTTCAGTCAGCAATATTTCCTGAGACAGAATTAGGACCTACATTAAAAGTGTGATCTTAGTGTTAGGCACATTTTATGTAAACCAGAGTAATTGCTCTGAAGTGAGTAGAATGATTCTAGTATAAAATCAGGAACTTGTTTTTCAAATATGGAGTTAGTTTTATTGACAAAGATTTGTTCTCATTATTATTTGGTTTTGAAAATGGGCCTACTCTAATCCTTAAATTTTGTTGATAATTGTAACACAAATCCAGCCTGGGATTTTCAGCACATATTTACAGCATGTCAAATCAAATATTTTTGGTTCTGAGCCACCCTGAATTTCATAGATTTAAAATGTTAGGGCAAAATGTTTAAGCTAATTCCCATTAATAAAAACCCCTATGCGTGGAATGTGGCTTTCAAAAACCACAGCAGTAGCAGCCTGAGAAACAACACAATTGTCACACACTTAAAGGTAAAGCACCCAGAAACACAAACTCATGCAGTGAGCACCAGCTTTCCAGACATGTCACCTCAAACCTCTGAGCTTTCAACAGGCTTACTGGCTTGGGACAGAAGAACACTATAAGCTAAGCTATGATTAAACTGAAGGGGAGAAAGAACACAACCATTCCCACTGGTCTCATATGTCACCTGAGAGTCTTTTACATTAATGAATTCTTCCTCTGCCTAGGGCATGGTCATCTATATTGTGTATCTTGTAAGGAGCCACCAGGACCTATTTTAACTGTGCCTTAGGAGTACCTTCAACACTCTGCAGAGCAATGAATACACATAAGATAACAACAAATACATTTGAACGGGAAGAGAATGACTCCAGCCATCAGGGGAGTAATGTATTGGGACATTCTTGCAAGTAGGAGAACTGGTGAAAAATAAAATCTGAACAATTTAAAATGGCACTTGTTCATTTCATGAAAAAATTAGCTGCAATCACAGGAAATTAGAGCCTTTAGGGCCCTAAAAATATGCAGTTACTGACATTATAATGAAAAACAGTCAACATAATAAAAATTTTGTTTAGTACAGTCAGAAGAACTGAAAAAAACCCCAAAAAGAATTGTTACAGAGGATGAAATGGAAAATGAAAATACTTGGAATATTGAAAAAGGAGTAAATTACAGATTGGTTAATAGGAAGACTACACAGAGGTACTAAAATAGTTGAATATAGCTAAAACAATGAAAAAATTAGCTGAATATAGCTACAGTCCTTTAGATAGTTTACTTACCTAATAGCTGTGAGCAATTAATTTATTCTTTCCAAGTTATGTCATTGTTAATTACAAATGGGACCAATGCCCATTTTACTAGACAGAGCTGATCTGAAACATAGCTAATGTCTCTAATGTGTCCCATCACTCTAATTTGCTAGAGTGACTCTAAACCAAAACTCTAGATTTGAAAAGGAAATATTATTTGTTATGAAATTTTTGAAAAGCTGGTTTGATTCTTTTTTTCTGAAAAAGAGAAATATAGTGACATTATGAAACATTAAATACAATTTAAGTCATAAAGATTTCTATAGAAAGGTTGCAGAGTGTTTTACCTCCTAGAAGACAGGGAAAACACTAAATTAACTGATATTATTGAAAGCAAGGTAGTACTCTCAAAATGTGAAGGGATAAGGAGGAAAACAGAGGCTTTTAAAAATGTTTGCCAGGCTGTATAGCCCCTTAGATGAGGGCATGAGGGAGTCATAACTAGTCTCATAAAAACAGATGCAGGTGCATGTGTGGTAAAATGAAATCAGAAGAGATGCCTTCAGCAGAGCAGCACCACCCTCATGGTCTTCCCCAGTGAGAGCCACCTCACTCAGCATCCCAGAACTCTGCTTCCTGACCCAGCAGCCAAGAAACAGTTTGTGTGCCTATTATTTATAAATTTTGGTATGTTGACGTAAATTCTGAAGAACAAAGTCCATGAATTATACATTCCTGGGTTCTAGGAGAGATGTGGTTTTATCTGTTAAGTTTATTTTTTAACATTTTCGTGTGCATAGGAAACTAATTATTTAGACTGGTGCTTTGTTGTGCTCTGTAACAAAGAAAAAAGATGATCCTGCCCCAAACACTATAAGGTCTATATTAAGTTCGAGGTTTTTTTCTCTGTCAGATATGAAGGTCTAACTTTTATCTTAAATTCCATTTCTTCCTTTGTACTCTGTCTGAAATGGATTGTGCTTCATGCAGTCCTTAATTATCGTTCATAAATATTCTTTATTTCATTAAAGCAATTCAAATTGAACAAAGAATTAAAGGACAGATTTTGGTTGCAGCACTTCATACTTATCCTGCTAACAGCTATAAGCAGAATTTTTTTGTGTGCCTTTAAGACTCAACTTCACTGTGAGAATAACACAGACCTACCTCAGGAGGAGTACATGGGGGCTGTATCCCAGCAGGTCCCTTTCCATAAATCCTGCAAGGAGCTAGAATTAGCCCAGACCCTTTGCATGCTCAGTGTAAACTGAAATTTAAACCTCCTTAATCCATAAACAAAAAGGTCCTCATCTTCATCCCCATCAAAATATATGATATTCTAAGAAAATTCCAAGATCCAGACAATCTAAACGTGGGTTATGGTAATGGTTTTATACTGCAGAACTGGTAAATCTAAAAAGCAGTATATCTAGACAGTGGATTACGAGCTAAATTGTAAAAGGGGCAAAAAAAAAAGAGGCACACACGTGCCACTCCATGTATTTAGTGCCTCACAGGAGAGCAAGAACACGGCATGGCACACTGACTGCCATGCTGACCAGGACTTCAGATGCCATTTCTGGTTCTAAAGGCTTGCCCCTGCAGACAAACATCCAAATGCAAAACACAGAGGCCACTTTTGCTTTGGTTTTAAAAAATAATCAATACAATTTTATAACAGTTTTATTGAGTTTTCTATTGCCATTTCTCCTGACAGATCCAGCTCTAAAGAATAACTCTGAAGAGCTGCTACTGCTACCCTGACTGTTCTGAATGTGTTCTGCCACTGCCATGTCTTCCTTAGGCCAAAGCACTTTTTATATGTGTTACTGCTTTACACTTGTGCTTCCTAGCATTCTAGCATTGTCTTACAACAGCTTTTTTCCTGATACTCATTTGCCATTAAATCTTACCCAGTCAAAAAAAAAAACCAAACCAACTTACTGGGTTTAATATGGTATAATTTTCTTAGATATTCCTAAGGGCTTTTAATTGGAAGGGCTTTCTGCTATCCCAGCAGATGGATCCAGCTCAAGGTCTTTGTTGACCGGATCTGAGAACAAACTATAAATGGTTTGGACTGTGAAAATGATATTGGGACTGCTGGTTTGGCCTTGTATCAACACATAGCATGGCTTATCATGTGATGTTGTATTTAGCCAACAGTTTCATACCATAACAAAGAAAACATTTTGTTCTTATTGGATATTTGAAATGGCCAAACACATCAACTTTCTCAAGTCCCAGTATCATATTTATTACTATAGCTTATCTCCCCTGTGAGAGTCCATTAATAAACAAATAATATTTAGACAGTCACATCATAACTGAAAAAAACCAAAGAAAATGTCAAATGTTATAACTACACTCTAGTCATCAAGTTATATGACAAAAATTTAGACCTTTTAAAATAATTTTTCTGTTCCTTTCTCCCTTCCTACTTACAGCATTCATACCTTCTTTTAGTTAAAAGAGACAGTGAAACTTCTAAGTTACATAATACAATGAGGCGGTTTGTGGCAGACCAGCCTCTTTACGGACATAAGGAATGGAAAAGAAAAATATTTCACATTTGAACAACTCATTACACTTGCTGCTTTACAGAACAGGGAGCCTGGGTGCTGAGCTTCATAAGTGAGCCCAAAAGGATAGGGATTTTCTCCTTCCAGTCCTTGTGCAGAAGATGGAAGATGTACAAAAAGGATTCAGGACTTTCTTTTCATACAAACAATATTTGTTCATATCTTGCTTCAGATTTGAAGATAGAGTTGTAATAGCTCCACTCTATTTAGTACTGTGCAGTGTCTAATATATACAGACTCTTACTGATTTAACCAGAATTCTATACAGACTATGAATTTCACAAGAAGATCACACACTGAGTGGATTATATATGATTCAAGAGATCTGTATTCTCAAAAAGTACAGACAAGAAATTTTAAAACTCTACTTAAAAGAGTTTAGTAAAAGAGTAAAGTTTACTTTACTCTGTAGTAAAAACATTAGGGGAATTTGCCAGCCAGTAACAGTAGCATCACAAACCAGTGTTGCCAAATAAGTAATAAGGGCAATTCAAGGGCAATTTTACCCCTCATGGGTGCTTTCTCCAATGCCTACTGTCCTGAACAAAAATCTAAATTACTGAGAGGTAATATTATCTTTCATCCACAAAGACATTTAATGCAGTGCATATCAAATTGCTTTGAATGTTCTACATGAATAGGAATATAAATAAGGTTTTATTTGGCAAGATGGATTCAGAGAAGGGAACTGTTTCATTTGCACTGGTAGGCAGACTCTTCAAAGAAAAATTTTTTGCAAATGCCTGACAGGACACAGCTACACTACACATGGTTGCACTGTGAACTCCTAAAATCTATGTTCACTTTTCATATCTCAGTGTTTTTCCTGATACAAGCACATGTAAATAATGATATATACCTCACTACTGGTTTTCCATCTACTGCCAGAGTGTCTACAGAAGGTGCACTATGTTACAAGGTACACATTATGATCAGCTAAAGCACATGGTATACACAAGGATTACACACATGCTTTTCTGAATGCAAACATGGCTACATGCCATATTTTAAATCAATTAAGATATAATTTTTAAATATTATATTATTAACAAATTCAGAAGTAAGAAAATTCTGATTTTTTAAATATCAACAGTGGTATAGCCAAAATATGTGCTGATGACTTTACTCATGTGTTCCTATTTACTTAGCAGAAATCTTTAAATAGAAAATGAAAACTCTTCAGTGATAAATAAAAAAAGAAATCAAGCAAACTGGTACTCTTAAAAGTAAGTACATTGATGGATTATCAGCTGCATTACATTGCATAAGTAAAAAGATATTTCTTCACCTCTTCTTTTCAGACTCCAGTGCAAAGCAGGTAAGAAAGGTTGCGATAGAACTGTTCTTTCACTCTTAAACAAAATGCAAGGTAACAGAAAACCAGACTTTCTGAATTACAATTTTATTCTAGTTGTACAGAATGGTGGTCTGTAATTCCAACAGAAGGGTACTTGAAGGAATATATTTTTGTCTGTTTTCATCTTAGCTAAAATCCTGCCTGCCACTTTTATAGTAATTTGCACAAATCCTGTTGAATTTAATGGAGACAGGACATTTCTTCCAACAAAGTTCAGCACTTTCAAGCATTTGTGCACCAAGCTCTTGGGCAAGTGCAGTGTCAAGTACAAGACTCTCTCTGGCTATCTCAGCTCATTGTCTGCCTATATGAGAACTCATTTGTTTCCTACAGCTTTTTAGCTTTTTCCAAATCCCTGTGTTTTGCAAAAATGTATCTGTAACAAACTTATTAACGGTAAACGGGTCCCAGTAACTAGGGCACTCAGGTAAACTTTTCAAAATGTTTCTGATCCCAGTTTAAAACAAACCTTCCACTCCCACTCCTCTGGGAGAGGTTATTTTAAATCTAGATCACTTTCACGAACAAGAATAGAGAGTTATATTATTAGGTTCTTCTCACAGATCTGCAGTAGCAAATTGACAAATATCCTTTACTGATACATTTCTTCAAAGGGAATAAACCTACAAATTAAATTAATTTCTCAGTCTTAATTCTGCTAAGGGAAGATGGGTTTACTCACGGCCTTTATAATCTGCTGTGGGATATCAGTCCTGTTCAGCAGAATGCCTTATTTTTTGTTAATTTTCTCTCAATCAAGTGGGAAAGCACCAGTCAGCCTCTAGGTAGATTACTACATACAAATACAAATGCTTAAAGAATTACACAGGAAAAGATCTGTTAAGCTTAAACACCCAAGGCTTTTTTTTTTTGGGATTCACACATCACTTCTTTTAAAGAAGTAAGCCTCATGCTTTTTAATCTATGCAGAGATCAAAAACGATCTCTTTTTTCCTAATTCCACAACACATTATCAAACACTGATCATCTCTACAATTTTCACTTCAGCAAACACAATTCAGAAACACATGCAGATACTCTGAAAACGTTAGTAAGTCTTCAGCTTGTTAGAAAATGGAATCTGTTTCTCCTTCGTGTGTAATCCTTCTGCTTCCCCAGTCATGTGCGAAAGCTCTGCTTGAACAGCAACCACTAACACTGGCTGCATAATCCACCAGATAAAGCAATTAACAGAGGGAAGCTTAAGGCCATCTCTGATCTGGCAACTAGCTATTTCTGTCATAAATGTGAATATTGCATAGCTGGGAAAAGTGTTACAAAAAG
Source organism: Aleadryas rufinucha (assembly GCA_013397815.1). NCBI lineage: Eukaryota > Metazoa > Chordata > Aves > Passeriformes > Aleadryas > Aleadryas rufinucha. The sequence continues at coordinate 44,280 of VZTH01008569.1, read as the reverse complement.
GTCTCCTTTCAGGAGAGGACCCTCAGTAGGAAAATACTCTTGTATCTGCTTAAAGAAAACTCCTGAGTATCGGCTTCTCTGAAGACTATTCAAAGGCACAAAAATTTGCAGTGGTGTTTTCATTAATTTGGATGACTGACTGGCACAATTATTTTCAAATACCAGGGCTATCACAGCTAAAGGGTTGAGGCCTCTCACCAGGCAAGGACCTGGAAACCCTGAAGAACCCCAGCTGTACTTTGTTCATGGAGAAGCATATTGCACATGGAAGCCTTGCCCACAGAGAGGGGACGAGGATTCCCTCTGCTACAAACTGCTCATGAAACACAGATGAACTGAAGGGAATAAAAAAGGGATTAGAAGATAGTCAAATGGAGAGGTACATGTCCCAGAATACTTTTTCAAAAACATCCACTCTTCACAGCAAGTGCAGGGCCAGGGTCCTGGTTTAGAGAGCTGGTCATGCAAAGTGGAGAGTATGAAAATGAGTGAAAGGGTCAGAGAAGAAGACAGATATGCTCTTTGCTTTGCATATAGTCAGCTCATTTAATTACTCACTGATACAGTTAATTTGCAACATTTTTTTAAAACCCATTTATTCTTCATCACAGCTCTTTCTTTTGAGATAAAGTAGCATTAGCTGTCTGCTAATACAGAATATGACTGATCTGACTCAGCGATGCTCAGCTGCAACAAGCTTGGGATGAGCTGAATGGAACAAAAGGATATCTGTAACAATTTCAAAAAGCAACAGCACTTCTGCAAGACTCAGGCATGCAGCAGTGGTCCTCACTCAGCTGAGATACGGAAGGAGTCTGAGGTCTGAAATGGAGCTTCCAGGTGAGAAACAAGAGCTCACCCAGATCTACAGCATCCCTTTCTCGATGTGATCAGTCTGGAGGCAGACACAATTCTGTAAGATCATTCATTAGCTCTTAACCAGCCACTCATGCTCTGGAAGAAGTCTGGACAACTTCCATGCCCAGACACCCTCATCAGGTTGCTTTCCTGGTGGTACTGATTAGGCTGTGGACCCACTGCTGGGGAAAGCTGCAGCACTGCTCAGCCAACAACCCTTGGCACCAGCATGGCCCGGGCATCATGTCACTCTACTGGCCTTGGCTTCTCATTCCTTGGCCACATTGCACCAGTGTTGAGGTGGATGGAGCTCATCCACAAATTCCAGCAAAATACCCCACAGTGTATTTTAGGGTTATCTGTGTGCCCACTATGTTCCGGGCCAGCCCTGCCAATGGCAAGTTTGGTGTGCTGGAGCAATGGGCTAACACGTTCTTTGAAGTTTGACCCAGCAAGACTAGTCCCATAGAGGCACCTTCTTTGAGTGAAGATTCAGTGCCAAGAGCTCTGCTGGTAGGATATTTCGTAGAGAACATTTTTATCTATGCCACAAAGAAGCCAACAGATGAAACTCGTCCTGTCATCATCTCAAACACCTCACTCAGGTGTTGCTTCCCTTAGCAGATTGCAGGTTAATTCCTTGTATATTATGGATTTTTAAAATACTGCCAGCATTAAGGTATATTAAGATTCGTTATAACAAATATTACAGTTAAAACATCTTAAAACAGTATCTTGGATCTGCCCTGTTTTCTTATATATTCTTTGGTCAAATCCTCCTTGACTTCACATAGAACTTACATCCTTACCCAGTAGTCACTCAGAGCAGCATTTGACAACTTCACTGTAAGATCTCTTAGTGAAAGGAGCCTTGGGTTTAGCCTACAAAAGCCATTTGTGGCTGAAAACCAATCCAGAAATAAACATTTGGGTGAGTGATCAGTCAGTTCTTTCACCTCATAATTTTGTAGAGCTGTACTTTGGCATAGGTGTAAAACAACATGTTAGTCAGTTCGGATTATTAATTGACGATTTTTTTGACATTTCCCATAATTAATGGTACAATCTCTACTTCTACTGTGGCTATAGAAAGAAGTCTTAAAATGTCAATCAAATTAACACATTCAAAAATATAAACCTTTTACAACATTTTAAGTCACAATTTGTTGAATGGTAAATTCTTTTTTTAGACAAAAATGCGCTTTTTTCTAAAAAAGAAAACAAGAGGATTATTTATGATTGCATCTCTTTTAAACTAAAAAACCACAGCAGTACAGTATTGACGACATTAACGACTCCTATTTAGAAACAAAAGTCTAATTCCCAGAACATGCCATATGGACCGCTTCTGTTACCGAAAGAGTTTCATACTCAAGGCATTTGTAGGAGCAGTCACAAAATGTATTTCCTGCACTTCATCATCATCATCGAAAGGTTTGGGTTAGAAGGGACCCTAAAGACTATCTAACTCCACCTACCCTGCCACGGGCAGGGACACCTTCGCTAGACCAGGTTGCTCAGAGCCCCATCCAGCCTGGTTCTGAACACTTCCAGCAATGGAGCATCCACAGCTTCCCTGGGAAACCTGTTCCAGTGCCTCACCACCCTCACAGGAATGAACATCTATTCTAAACCTACTCCCTTTCATTTTAAAGCCATTCCCCCTTGTCCTATCTCTACATGCCCTTGTATAAAGTGCCTCTCCAGCTCTTTTGTAACCCCCTTTAGGTACTGGAAGGCTGATACAAGGTCTCCCCGGAGCCTTCTCTGCTCCAGGCTCAACGGCCCTACCTCTCTCTAAGTCAAACGAGACTTTATTTTCTTCTCCTTACTCAAAATAAATACCTTCTTTCAAAGTAATCCTATTGAAACTGGGCTGATGATAACTAGTAAGGCAAATCAAGATGTTACATCTTACTTATCCTGAGCAAAAGTACCAGGTTTTGGTCCCACAATAGCAGCACAATACACTTAGTTTAGAATTGTAAGTTAAGTTATCAGTTCGGGGTCAAGAGATCCTGACCACAGCCACTGGTACTTCTCTTTGGTTTTATGCTGTCATTTTTTTTATTCTTTGTTTTTATACACCTGCACACCTGACTACACTAATACTCACAGAATGAACTGGTATCATTCTACTAAAAAAAAAGTGTAATTTCTGGACAGTGCAAACAGTGGGCTGCTAGGATGGTTCTTCAAGTCCTGCTAGTCCAGTGTGGCACCCTGGTGTGTTCAACACATTCAGTGAGCCCTTCTATAATTATATGACACCATGGGAAAAAACCAGAATCGGAGCAGTAAGTCAGTTATTTTTAAATACTGTTTATGTATTTGTTAGTGTTATTCTCATGTCCCTGAAACTCCCTGTGGAGTTCCCCATCACCCAAAATGGTTCCAAAAGCCTTTCAGGACCCTCTGATGCTGCTGAACATAGCTAGGAAGCCTCTCAGATGTTTCTGCATTTTTGGCTGACAGAAAATATTCTCTGTTATTTTATGCTCCTATTCCCAGGAACAAATGCCAGAAACGGAATGTTCAAGACACAGAACAGAAGTTATCTAATAACTGAATTTAAAGCCTTCCTGAGCAAAGAGGAAATAGACTGAATCAGCAGTCCTCTGAGATGAGTGAGAAAATTTGATGCCCTTTTAATGATGCGTTCTATGCTTCTTTCACATGAAAATTAAACAACACTGCTTGTCTGCACAGCACTCACATCACTGCTGTAGACAATATTTTTGTAGCAATTTTTCCAGTAAAATGAAAAACTAAATACAATTCAGTGAAGCTGAAAAATCAAAGTTCTTTCAATATGAAATATCTCCTTTAATACGTGCCAAGCACTAGTATTTTTCCCCTTGGGTCTCAGTGGAGCTGGAATTAATACAGCCTCATCTGTTCTTTTCTTGGTAGCTCTCCTCTACTGGCAGTAACAGAATTCTGAGAATACGGGAGCCCTTCATTACTTTTGCCTGACTTCTACCAGGTGCAATGTCCATGGAGGCAGAATGCACTTTCACAGAGGAGTCATCCAAAAGTCTGCACAGCAAAGGACTCTGAGCCACAGCAAGCACAGACAAAACAATCTCCAGGCTCTCTTAATCTGTTCAAACATTCCCTCTGCTGGGTGCCTTTGAGGTAACCAAGCAGAAAATACCAACAGTTTTACCAAAAAACGCGTAACAATTGTTTTAAGTGAAAAATTTAAAATGTTATTAATTCAGCATTCACTGGAAAATGTTAGACTAATACAAGAAATCAGCCTGTGCTGTATTGCATGAGATCAGTTTTAATATCATCCCTTTCTAAGCAAGGTTGTCCTGATAAGGAGAAGCTCCTTGACAATTGAAACAATACAACACTCCTTCTGGGGGTAGAATCAAAAGGAGAATTTAAGCTGCAAAGACCCCTAGCATCAGTGGAAGGAGGGAACACAACTGCGTCCCCTGATCCACACCTTGTGCCCATCCCACAGCCCACATCTCAGCGCCATTGAGCTTCCTGGCTCAAATAGAGCCTAAAACAGCACTATGTGCCGAGGTGCTGTGACGATCTACCCCCATCACACACGGAACAAAATAGAAGTCTGCCCAGTTTTCACTTTCTTCCTCTAGCCATTAGGCATGACTTCACTTCTGTTTTGGAATAGGCGTATCTGCCTGTCAACAGCCATGACCGAGGACGCTGAAGTTAGTTTGAATATCTTTGCCCATTAAAATACCTGCTTAAGAAATCAATTTATTTATAGACTGTTTGCAAATTTGGGGTCATTCTTCAAACTCTTCCAAACACAGCACAGGCCAAATATTTTTAAGCTCTAAGCTTTTATTTTATGAATTTTCAGAGGCAGTTATCTTTGCAATCTGTCAATGTAAGCCATCTTTTTTTAAACACTTCAATATATTATCTGTACTGTCTCAAGTAGGATCCTCTAGACCTGCATTTTCATCAGAAAAGACATTTTTAAAGCTACCAGTTCAGCATTTGAGGAGGGAAGTACAAGACTGAAGTACTGAGACGTGACATGATCAGATCCTACCAACTCCAGTGATGACAGCAATCCACTAAAGCCACTCCACTGGAATGTTCCTAGGAAGAAGCTGTCAGAAAGATACAGAAAATAATAGCTGAAATCCTTCTTATGAAGATCACACAATAAGTTCATAACAACCCCTTCTAGGAAAGGGAAAAAAGGATTAAATCTCTAAATTGTCAAAGAAAAATAAAGGAAATGTGAAAATAGAAATGAAATATGTTTTTATTCCTGTTATAGTTGCATAAATCCTGCTCTTCCAGTGAACCCACAGCAGAATGAGAATCATTACAGAGAAAAGAGTCTGTCCAGTGTGAACAAGAAGATTGATTCTGTTCGTAGAAAGAAAGAAAGAAAAAGACTAAACCCTGATATATATAAAACTCACAAGGCAGACAGAAACTATATTGATCAAAATGTTGGAAATAATATTTCAATGTCTTCATCTAGGACCAAATTTTAAAATGTTTACATCTTTCTGAGGTGTTGAAGCACCAAATGTTTATTATTTGTTTGCAATCTGCAAAGAGGAAAAATTTTATTCTTTTTTAAGAGGAAAATTATGTGTTAGGAACATCTTACATGCCTGTCCTGTGTCTGTGGAAAAAGAACATTTAATTCTTTTCTCAGATACTCAATCTAAGTCCTCATTTATAAAAGCCAAAGGTTAGTGACAGGAACAAATAATATAAATATTATTTTATGGGTTATGTAATTTCACTCTAATCACAACAATATGAGGGACATGCTATATGCTTTTTTAAAGGAAATGTCTTAGATAATCTAGCTGGAGAGAATGTGACTATATATGGTTATAAAAGGCATATTCAAAAAAATGAAGAATGAAACAAAATATAAAATTTGGAGAATCCTCAAGACAGCACATTACAAATCTCTAATTTTTTTTCTTTGTGATTGCTTAGCACAGGCAGAAGAACCTGGGCTCTGTGTTCCCTCTAAGCAGCATCTTTGTGGTTTATGTCATTTCTACATCTAATATATCGCTTAGTGAGATAACTTCTACTTTAGCATGCCCTAAAAACCCTCAAGTGACAAAGGAGTATTCCCAGAGTAGCATATCCAGTTATCCAACCACCAGTCTGCCCAGCTGGGCTGTACACTTGAATTGTGACTCCATCCTCAACTTTGTAAAGAACTGCAAAGGAAAGGCTCATCCTTCCCGGGTGAGTACTCTGGCCTCCTCAACCATTCCATCATTGCAAAACACATGCTGAAACAATGACTAGCACTACTGGCATTGGCCACCTGCCTGACTACAGGTGATCTGCTGTTATTGACACTGTCATACTCCTGGAAGACACTGGAGTAGAGCAGGGCGAATATCACACATCCTTGGCAAGAACAAAAGGCAGCAAAATGTTGCCTAGTCAAACTTACTCACGTCCAGTACCGCTCAGAGAAATCAGAAACACTGCCCCTGGCCAGGTATTAGCAAATCAGCACTTGCCTTTAGAGTCCTGACTTTTGCAAATCACTATTATCTCTCTCTTTCATACTACTGCTAATTATTCCTAATGTAAAATGTTATTTCCTATGCAAAATGTTATTCCTAATGCAAGTGTTATTTCATAGTAGTATTCCCTTTGATTAGAGTCTTATGACCTACAAAATCTACAATGTCTGATTCAGCTACATTCTCAGAATATAATCAGCTCAAATGCAGATAAAAGTCTCAGGCAAAGTATTTTGCTGTTAACTGCCTATTCTGTCTGGGTCCATAGCCCAGCAAACCATCAACAAAGTTTTTATTTCATAGAGAGTCTCAAAATTTCAGAGCTTTGCTTCTGTGGAAATAAAGCATGAAAAATTCAGGACAAGATCCATGCCCAGTGAGCATGAATAAATTAACATATTTAGAGTCAAACCATGCTGTCAGCTACAATTTAAATTCAGAAGACTAGATATTTATGGGATGTGATTGGAGGAAACAAGCCAAGTAGTCATAAACTGGTCCAAAACTACTAAGCTACACAAAACCAAACAGGAAGGGAATCGCATGGTCCTAATTTGAGGTTTGAAGACAAAATTTAAGGTGAAGGGAAAAAGTGATAAGCTTCCTCTTTTGTGTGAGCTCTTTGGCCATGCAGGACAGTTCTGCAAGTAACCTGGGGTAACTCAGGCTTGCCTTCAGGCATGGAGCATGTTCCAGGAGTAGGGTTAGCAGGAGTTGTGGCAATTGCTGGGTAGAAGTAGCCTTACAGCTGAAAGCTGACAACATAGGTAGTGCCGGCCCTGGCATTCTCTGCCCCTCAGAGCAATGAACCCAATGTTTATGCTCAGAGGCACACCCAGGCGTTCTCACAGGCTCTGACTTCCCACCCATGCACTTGTGACAGCTCCTGCACAAAGCCCACTCAATCCACAGGGAGACACTCCAGTTTTTCCCCTTCTTTCTCAGTCCATTCAGCCTCTGCAAAGAGACACATCAGTAAAACCTTAGCCTGACTTCATGCACTGCCAAGTTTCAAGTGCCAGCACAGGAAGGAGTAAAGCAAAGAGTGACTGAATGTGTCTGCTTTAATTCAACCATCCCAAGGAAAAGGGCTTTTTACTGACATCACACCCATTCAGATTAGATGGCATGAAAAGCACAGTCACTCAAGAACTCAGATAAGCAAATGAGGAAAAGCATGAAAATGTATTGTGAATAACCAACACTTAATTTTAGTCAGTGGAACAAAGAGGTAGGAAAAAAATGCATCCTGAAAATCAAACTGAGTTGTGTCTAAGTATTCTCATCCTGTAAAGTAAAAATTAATGAAATGCATTTTGTTCCAGTTACAACATAGTGTAAACTCATTCAAAGGTTTTGCAGCAAATAGAGAAGTATGGATATTTTCATGTCCAACCAGCTTCCTTATCAAAAAATGATACAAATCATAAGAGGAAAGAGTTGACCATGGAGTCAGGTTATTTTAATAGCCACTTCACTTGACAAAACAATTTCCAAACAGCTTCTTTGTTTTTCAGCTAATATAAATGAGAAGGAAGTATTTGCTTTTATATTGCTACACTTTTTCAGTCCTGTCACTGAAAACACTTTCAAAATGACATTTTCATTGGCCTGTCTTAAAGTAAAAATATTAACAATTCTGGGCCAGTTTCACAATGTTATTAAAGTTCTCCAATGCACAACTGTTCATAAGGTAAGTCATGTCATCTATTGTTTCTCATAACCCATCACAATCTCTAGAAGCAGTCAAGCCAGCCAATCCAATTCATCTTGAAAACCATCCAAGTCCATACATATTTTGACAAGCAAATGGGTGGGATATTAGCATTAGCAGAAACAGAAGACACAAATTTGATTCCAAGAGCTCCATGAGCCTGCGAAGCAATGGGAACTTAGTGTCAAAAGCTGACTGACTGTGAATAAATCAGCTCTAGGAAAAATTAGAATTCCTAGATCATAAGTGACAGATGTCCCTTATGCCGGAATGACTTTCAGGCCATTTCATTTTAATTTTATTAGGAGAGGAGGAAAAACAGTTACAGAGCAAAAGCAAAACACAAGATTGTGTACAGTGGGTTTTAAATTAATCTGCTAGTGTCAGGACTGCTTGTTTCATTCAGTTGGTCCAGACTAAAAATACAGAAGAAGGAGATAAAGAATTGACTCTCAGTATAAAAAGGGGTACAGCGTACTTCCAGCACTTAAAAAGCATTACTTTTTTATGGTTTCCAATGATCGACAAACACACTTGGGAAAACACACTGGGAAAGTGCTTTGCTGAAGCAAGGGGCAAACAGGCTTCTTTGCCAGCTGCTCCACTCCATACTCAATGTCCACACCTGGCTGAAAGTTGCCAGAGAGGTCTCATCTTCACAGTGTCTAATAAACAGTAGACCTTAAGTCCACAGGATGCCACATAAGCTGACAGTATGAACTTCCTCTGGTTCAAAAGGTGCTAGAGAAAAATTATGGAGGCTTGGTCCTGAGGGGGCTATCGCATGCCATATCCTGGATACCACTGCAAGAGGACATGCTTTAATCCCATGAGAGCTAAAAGCGAGGAGAGTGTTTTACAGAAAAGAACACAGCAAGCTTAAACTTTGTCTTACCTGTTTCATAAAGAATTGTCTGTTGGTCACTGTGAGAGTCAGCATGCTGGTCTGGATGGACTTTTCGTCATTGAATCACTGAATAAATATGCTGAGTTGGAAGGGACCCACAAGGATCATCAAATTCCAACTCCTGGTCCTGAACAGGACAGTCCCAAGAGTCACACCACGTGCCTGAGAACATTGTCCAAATATGCTTCTTGAAATCTGCCAGGCTGGTGCAGTGACCACTTCCCTGGGGAGCTTGTTCAGTGCCCAACCACCCTCTGGGTGAAGAACCTTTCCCCAGTATCCAACCTAAACCTCCCCTGACACAGATTCAGGCCATTCCCTTCGGGTCCTGTCACTGGGCACCGCAGAGATCAGTGCCTGCCCCTCCTCTTCTCCTCACACAGAAGTTGCAGACCACATTGATGTCTCCCCTCAGTCTCTTCTTCTCCAGGCTGAACTCTCCAAGTGACCTCAGCCACTCCATGTATGGCTTTCCCTCAAAGGCCCTTCACCATCTTTGTTGCCCTCCTTCAGACACTCTCCAATAGTTTAATGTCTGTCTTACATTGTGGCACCCCAAACTGCCCCCAGCACTCGAGGTGAGGCCTCCCCAGTGCAGAGCAGAGCAGAGCAGAGCAGAGCAGGGCAATCCCCTCCCTTGGCCGGCTGGCGATGCTGTGCCTGATGCCCCCCAGGACACGCTTGGCCCTCCTGGCTGCCAGGGCACTGCTGACTTGTGTCCAACTTGCCATCGACCAGGACCCCCAGGTCTGTTTCTGCAGCACTGTTCTCCAGCACTGCTCTCCAGCACCTCATTCCCCAGTCTGTCCATACATCCAGGGTTATGCCATCACACATGGCAAATGCACAGCTGAGTGACTGAAAGGAAGCATTTGACTTGGAGATGGCACTTCCTTGTGCCACAGAAGAAGGACTAGATGAATAACTACTCGGTCAAACAAAACAATTAAAATGAACAGAGAAAATTCCCACTCGCTTCCACTCAGTCAGCCTATATTTTAGAATGAACTGTTGTTTATTACTCAGAACTTCTAAATCTAACTTTCCAGATATAGGGTTGAGGTTTTTTTTAATCTTGACTCTGGACTGGTTGATTTTTATTTATTTGGCATCTCCCTAAATCAGTACACTGGGACAAATCCCTGCTGGTGCAGTCTAGCTTATCTACCACAAACCTCTCCTCCCCACTGACAAGAGACAAGGTGCTGGCTCGGACAGCCTGCAGCATCACTAGAGCTATAAAAAGCCTTCACTACCATTGTGCTGGACAGTTTGTCATTACAGAGTTGGTGTTTCTTGAAAATCTGAATTATATGTGACATTTGGAATTTCTTCCAATATAAAAATTTCAGCAGGTAATTTTTGTCAAACCCAGTGTTATGTATTTTAAATGTTGTATTATAATTTGTAATGTAAACTTTTTTCCTTAATAAAAGTATTTTATGTCTAAAATTACTGAAAAAATTTTAACTCACATATATAAATAAAAGTAATTTTTTTTGCCAGAACACATTTTGCTGAACTGTTAACTGGGAAGTTATGGTTTTAATAAAATATTCAAAGCAAATACATTCCATCAGAAAAAAAAGTCTGGACACTTCCAGTAATGCAGTTTTTAGGTGTCAGCTTTATTCTTAGACAATTTCTGAAGGACTCAGAGGCCTAAGTCAAAGGCCAGTGAGTATCCTTACAAAAACTGATTTATTTTAAAGGTGGAAAAGGACTGTTAGTCTGAGCTGAAGAGCAGGAATACAAGGAAAATACAGCTGCACACTATATGGCAGGGAACCTGGTTTCTTTCATGATTCACTTTCAACTTTCTTGCCAACTGCATGCCAAATCACAGTTTCAGAAAGGTGGGCCCATGAACTGGTGGGCACTAGAAGTGCTGGCAGGGCTCCTCCTGTAAATCTGTGCACCAAGAGGGCTGGGTCTGGATCGAGGTCTCAGGGGCAGTGGGTCCCTGCAAGGGCAGCCCCATCTCCTCTGAATCTGCCCATCACTGATGGCTCAGGAGTGGCACATGAGGAGGACCTTAGCCAGAAGACGGGAAGCGGGAGAGTCATTCCTTGTGTTCCCATTCAGCTAAAAATTGAAGCAGCTCCAGCCACCTCACTATACTGTCAAGGAGACGAGTATTTATATCATGTCACAGATGGCCTTGTTCATTAGTACAGTCTGAAAATGCGTGCACTCAGGATGTACCTATCAGGAGCTTCCAGCACCTGTCTGGGCAAGAAAAGGTGAGGGGACACCAACCTGCACTGCATGCACAACCCACCAGCGGGTTATCAGCTCCCTCACGTGCCAGCACCTTCACCTCCGTGGATGGGCTTGACATGGATTTCAGAACACTCCATCACATGAGTTCAGACTCAGCCCTCTAAATTTAATTTCTTATCCCATATGTGACTCCACTAACACTCACTGAACTTCTGTGAAGTACAGTTGCATTAACCATGTGTGAAGCCATAAGCTGTCAACCCCAAATGGTTAATTGTCACAATAAATTTATTTTTTATTGTTGCAATAAATAATTGCGCCCATAGAGAGGTACAGAATGAGTTTTCTTAGAGAGGTTAAACAGCAAACATTGTGACCTTGTTATTTAGGGACAATAGCCAAAATTTGGAAAATCTGACTGGGTGCTAGTGAAAGTCTCTGGTGAAATACCAAAAAAAACCAAAGAAAAAAAAAAAGAAACTAAATAAAAATTAGAGTGAAATGTGAAAAACAACAAAATGTTTGTATAAGAAGTAGAGCAACAGGGCCCTTCAGCATCTGGGTAGTACCACACCATAAGAAAAAACCCAATAACAAGCATTTAGCTGCATGGGAAAACTGGAAACATGATGTTGGGAATTGCATTTAAAGCTAGACACCCATGTTCTTCACGTGGGGAATTCTTTTTTTTGTTTGATCCCTAGAACAATGGGATCCTGTGAATGCTCTGAGCTCCAAAGAACAGATGGTGTCATACCAAATTAACAAAACTTTGCTAAGATATTAATGCATGAGGCTGTGCTTCTGCAAAGGCGCACATACAGCTCTGCAGGAAGTGCTACCTATCACCCAGACTTCACAGGCCTTGTATCAGAAATTCAGGATAGTGTTATTTATTCCAATGATTCAAATACCAGTAAAGTGAAACACAAAAATGAGCCTTTAAATAAAATGGACAAGCACTAAACACCCTGAAAGTCAGGACAGGTGGGTTTTTTTTTATTTTGCTTGTAGGTGTTTAGTTAGGGAAAGATCACAATTTGTGACTTACTTTCATCTGAACACAGAGCTGGTGTCAGGACTAAATGAAAACTGTTTTCTTATTCTGTCTTTCTCACTTCAAGTCTGAAAAAATATCTAATTTATGTATTGAAATGAAAATAAACATCTTTTGAAAAGAGGCTGGAACATCCTCTGTTCATTGCAAATTTATTTTTGAATTTATTTTTTAAATTTATTTTTGAATAATAAATGTTTGATTTTTTTTTTTAATGCAATAAGACATTTGAACAGCTTCAACACTGCAGCAGAGTTGTCCAGGTCACATGCCCACAGCTGCCATTTAAGGTAATCAAGCCTGAAAAGTGTTGGTTATGGCTGAGTCAGATATATTTTTTTAAAAGAAGATAAACAGCTTTAAGTGGGATGTGATTTCAGTATGAACAGAATAGAGGTGTATGGCAGAAAAACAGGAAAATGTCTAAGACAATTACTGGTGACGTTTATGCAGGGTCATGCTTACAGCCACTGATCTACCTGCCTAATATTCAACTTCCAAGCAAGCGTTGGCAAATTGAAAAGAATTCCAAAATGAGCTAAATGAGTGACATGAGCTATGGGAAAATAATACAGCATGCAGTTCCCAAGGCTCAGTCTACTTTTTTTATCCATAAAGGACTTGAGCATGACATAAATTGTATTGCTATGTCCCTCCTCTCAAAATCCTTGTAAGTCAACCACAGCCTATGAATCTGTGCAACTTTTTTTTTTTTAAAAAAAAGGGAATATCTAGCAAAATGCATCATATGCTGAGCTTTTTTTAACTATTCACAAGCAAAAAATTTTTGAAAATGCTTATCAAATGGATGAGACAGAAGAAAATACCTCTTCAGATAAACTGATTGTCTTGGTTTTAAAAGACAGGTGTTTGTTCTCAAATTAATTCCTGTGCCTGCAGCGCAACAGCTCCGCTGCACCCCACCATCACCCTCTTGCCTCTCATTTACACCTTACTTTTCAAGATAAAATTTTTCTCCTAACTGCTGGCAGGCAAAGGATTTCCTTTACTGCCATCCCCTTCCACTTGCTTCCCTGGCGTTAGTACTGACTAAGCTGAAATCCTGCCTCCAGCAAGCCCCACTCCTGCGACTTCTCCTAAGAGCAAGCCACAAGCGTATGAAACCTGTCCAGGCAAAAGAGTGTTTTGTGTGTTTAACTTAAATAGGGAAAAAGGCTTTGAAAGCCTCCCTCCCCCACCTAAACCTTCTTCCTCTTCAGAGTGATTTACAGCAGATTCATGAAGAGCAGAAGACGGTCAAAGGGCTATGACTCTGTCCTGGGACAGGGGAAGGTTTCTGAAAGGGATAGGCACATTCCACATGAGGTATCATGAAACCAGATCCTTTCAAAGGAGAAACAAGTCTGTCATAAGGTAGCTCAGAGCCAACACCTCTACCCCTTTCACACCACGTTTTCTTTTTGTAATTAAAGGCTAGGGTGACACTGAGGACAGATTCTGAAAAATAAACTCTCTTTTGGTTTTCAAAAGATTGAGTTACATCAACTAATACAAAATGAAAAGCACTAGTTTGTTTCTCTTGGGGGAACATGTTTCCAGAGGATAATGCACCAGACATATGTTTATTGTTGTCAAAGTATTGTGCCAAAGAGGAGCTGGAAATATTGCTGCTATAAGAAGTAACTGTATTTTGAATCATTATAGAATCATAGAACCATAGAATGGTTTGGGTTGTAAGGGACCTTAAAGATCATCCAGTTCCACTTAGGGCAGCAGTATTTCCAAGGCACCCACACACAGACTTTCAAGGCTTTAAGTAGGTTTTAATGTTGGCGTTAAGTACAAGTACTTTGGTGCATAAACCTAGAACCATACTTCACACGTAAAAGCCTTCCTGTAATTCAAGGATAAGCACTGAGACAAATTCCATCCAGCCACTGGAGAACTCCACACTAAAGACATGTTCTCATTCTCAACTGAACACACTGAACTCAACACAGGGCTCACCGGTTAAGGCAGCTCTCTCCTAAAATACTGCGGAAAGAGGCAGTGTAGGAGGACAAGTGCCTATTTGAATGACTGGAATGCAATAAAACTGGCATAAGTGACACTCGGTACCACTTACAGCTCTGGTTTCCTTGAGTGCAGGGTGAGAGGTAAGAAGAAACCTATAGGAAAGCAGCATTCCAAAACAGGGAAATAAGACATAGTAAGGTGACAGTGTGAAACCTGCAGTGAGAATCTTTCAGAATAAACACTTAAAGCTAGTCCCTGGTAAATGGCTTAAAAACTATTCTTATCATAATATAGCTGGGCTGAAATTATGGGTTTAGATATGGGTATTTCATAAAATTCCTCACCCTTTTATTCAAGTTGTACTATTCAACCCCATGGTGCAGAATTTTCTGAACAGAAATGTCATGATTTACTACAACTTCACAGGCAAAGCTCATAAATAATCTAGGAAAATATTCACTTGGCTGGGGAATATCACTTACCCCCTGTTTGCAAGGTATGAGTGAGCTTTCCAGAGTACACAGGACTTGAGCTGCTTTTCTCTGAGCAAAAAATCCTCTCCCATGACACACATAAAAGCACATCCCCTTCCAAATTAATATTCTTACCTTATCTTTACTTTCAGAGTCAGAATCCTCAAGTTTGGTCCTAATGACAAAGGGTGTAGATAACCTCATGAGAACTCGTTCAAATGTGGCACTGATTTTAGGAGAGACTATGTCAAAGCAGTCTTGGAATTTCAGGGTTTTATGAGTGTCACATCTGAGCTGCTTCCTAAGACCTTCTCCAAGCTGGAGAACCAGCATGTTTGGATCAAACATCAGGTGAAAGGGGAAAGCTCTGCAGAAGGTGCTGATGCTAATCCTCAGGTCTAAGGGGGACTGGGAAGTTCCTGGTGGAAGTGCTTTTGTGGTATTTGCATTTTCATGTTCTTTGATAAGGAAAGTCAAACAACTGCAGTTACCTGGGTTTGTCCCCTCTGAACACAACTTATCATTTGTGACCTGTTCTACTTCTACTTCCAAGCGGTAAATCTTCTTTGCTGCTGCTTTTATCATTCCTGTCATTGCAAATCCCACAATCTGATGTGGGTGAAAATAATGAAGCATGAGATTGCCTTCAGGGAGTTCTTTGCATAGGAAAGAAGGAGATTCCAAGGTGGCCTGTCTTCCAAATGAAGTTCTAATATGCTCCAGCAAAGCATCAAAGCCATTGAAGAAGTCTTGAAGGGTTCCACCTACAGCTCGAAGAACTCTTTCATTCTCGTCAAAGCAGATATTGAAGAATTCCTCCCCAAACTTTTCTTGCATTTCCTCAAACTTCAGACCTATAGGACAATGAGACACTGATATCAACAACATAGTATTGTTACTGTGTCACATTTTCCCTTTATCCTCTATTTGCCCGGTACTTTTCCAAAACAGTGAGAGCAGTTTTTTCACTAGATACCTATCCATAGGTTTCTGTGGTGGTTGGGAATAACCCTAGAAGCCATTTTTTTAAGTCTTCATTCTTCAGCTTACTGTCCCAGCCAGTTATTAGTGGGCCTGTCTCCTTTTCCCCACTGTCAGCCACTATCCATTACAATTTTCCTGACTTTTGCATGTCACATCCAGGCTATTGTGTGAATGCACCTAGGCATGGCTGCATCCCTTCCATTGCTGACCTGGCTACAAATGAGGCTTCTACTCTTACAGCCCCTCTGTTCACTGCCTCTGTGAAGGATCCAGCTCTCCCGAGCCTGAAGAATAAGACACTGGGACTCAAAGTCAGTTGTTTGGCTTTCCATCCACAATGTAAAGCCCCGCAGTCAGATTACACTTTTAATAGCTGGGGAAGGAGGACTGTGAGTTTTGCAGGGTTTTTTAGCCAAAATACTTTTCTCATTATAGCATTAGGCACTGCCACAAGATACAAGGAAATAATTACGTCTTTTGTTGCCTGGAAAAGGAGAGCAAAGCCTTTTCATTTTAAGCTTCTACCTACACTCACCCATCTTTAAAAAAACCCTGCCTCTTAAGAGCAGTCTACACAGCTAGTAGATGGGATAGGTCTGTGATATCTCACAACATCACTTCAAGTTTCTATCACACAGATTCAAAAGGTTTTGATTCACAGAGGTGATAAGACTGGCACTGTTGAAGGGATGAAAAAATACCAGTAATGGAAATTTGTATCAAATCCTGTTCCAGTTTGTTATTTACCATTTTAAGGATAACCTACAAAAAATATTTTTGAGATGGTCATTAAGCATTTTCCTCTGTCTTATTTCAAAGAAGATAGACTCTACTAAGTTTCATCAGCATATAATCCCCACGTCATAGTAGAGTTACAAAATTAATCAGATGTTTGTATTGTTTTAAGATGGAACAGTATAAAAATAAGTATTAATCAGCTGTCTGTGAATTACAAATATCTAGAGTTTTCAAAGGAAATTAATATAGGAATTAACAACATAGTTTCTTCACTACATTGAAATCATATAGAGTTACATTTCAGTCAACTAGTCAAACACCTTAAAATTTATCTTGAATTTGAACAGAAATGAAAGACAGTTATTTCTTTCCTGAGGGCACAACAGGCCCTTTATTTTAATGTTTATTCAGCTTGGTTTATAACATTGATAATATCCCAGTGGATCACTGAACTTCTCATTGTTTAGACTGCTTTTAGGCTTTTAATTTGGGAAGAACAGAGATGTTAGTGATTTTTATACCCAAGGTATAACAGGGGCAGAAGTCATGTTATTTGCAGACAATAACCTTTAATAATCTTAAGGCAGGGGCTGAACTGCCTATGTACACAGGCATAGTTAACACAATCAATATTCAGAAGGGATTTCAGTGTTCCCCAGCTTTGCAATCTGCAACGGTAATTTTGTTTGGACCTTTTATATGATTAATAGCAAATTAAAATGCATTAAATTACATATATAAATATGACAACATGAGAACATGACAAAGCATATTTTATAAAAGAAGTAATAGCAATAATTTGGGAAAGTTCATTCGGATGCCATTACTCATAAAGAAATTTGGTCACTAAACTAGGTTATCACAAAAATATTCCTAGGATCTTTTATGACCACAGATGGTCAGCTCTGCAGCTAAGCCAAAAGAAAGTACCTCTGGTACACAATGCCCCCTAATATCCTGACTCAGAAGACTGTGTGCCAATTCCTGACTCATTACTCATGTTATGTCTGCATAACATGGTATTGTAATATCTTACCAAAAAATACTCACTATAACCCAAAAAGAATTAAATTCTAACCCATACCAATAATGTCATAACTGGATATTAATAGCAAGTAGCTAAGAAATCATCATATTCATATGTATACACAAACAGATATTCATACTTTCAACTCTCATTGTTCTGTATAGTGAAGTGTGAGCAGCTTTAGAAGTCTGTGTGTAAAAGTGAGCAGTCTAGCAGGGGCACCCAAGGCTGTAAGATTGCAGAGGCTCTGAAAGCATGGGAACAGGACAGCATCAGAAACCCCTGACCTATTCATACAAATGGCCACATACATCCCACAAAGCTGCCCAAAACGACAGCGCAGGTGAACTGCCTTTAAAGTGTATTATACAATTACAGTGGAACACTCAACTGCCCTGGCGCCAACAACTGGAAATGAGGTTTGCAGAACTGATCGCTCCTGGGCTCTGCTGCTACAAATGCGAGCCTCGTCTCATTATCATTACTGGGAACTGTATCTCAGTACTTGGCCTCAGGTTTTGCTGATTGTCTTAGATTGGTCTTGTTGTCCGCCCTGGAGAACTGGCCATTCAGTCTGGACACAACATACTGACTCCAAGCAATGTGAATTTATACTATGACATTCAGGTAAATGACCTGGCTCAATGACGTGCCACTACTTTTAAAAACATTTGAGCTTTGAACTGAGTTACAAATAGTACCAGCAGAAAATTACATTAGCACTAATAAAAAAATGGATATGACCAAACTCAACCAAGCTGCTGGTCTGTGTTAGTCATGAATCTTCTCTATAATAACAGACACTATGATATACTAAGAAAATTAAAGTAAGTCAAACAATCTTCAAAACCCAGAAAGTATAATGCACCTAGCAAGGAAGTTTCTTCCTAAGCCTTACCAATAAGAGATCTATTTTTGCATGAAGCATGATGTTTATCTTCGAATTAAAAATATTTATTTAATAAATTCCTATTATACAAGCACACACTAATTTTTTCTGGATTTCTCTGCAAAGCTATTTGCTTCAGCGATGTCTTTGCGTAAAGTTGCACAGAATATTTGATATGTATTTTTACCGACTTATTCCTGCCTCTCTCATTGAAACAAATGATGAACAGATGCTCATGTTGCACTAATTCTCTATATACCTCATTATAACCTTTTCACTTACTACCATATAAATGATCCAAATCTTTTGCATACCTTCTATGGATTCCCTACTCCTATTTCTATACATACCTGTTGTGGTTTAAGCCCAGCTGGCAACTAAACATCACACAGGCACTTGCTCAACCCCCCACCCCGGTGGAATGGGGAGGAGAATCAAAAGTAAAACTTGTAGGTTGAGATAAGAAAAGTTTAATAATGGAAACAAAAGGAAAATATTATAATAATAATAATAATAGTAATAATAATAGTAGTAGTAAATAGTAATAATGACGATAAAAGAAAAAAATAAAAACCTGCACAATAAGACAAGTGATGCACAATTCAATTGCTCACCACCAGTGCTAGACCCTGTCCCCGTCCAGGTCAATCCCCCTGTTTATGTACTGGGCGTGACATTCTAATGGTGTGGAATGTCCTAGAGGCCAGTTTGAGTCTTGGCTGTGCTGCCTCCCAGCTTTCTTGTGCCNGGTTTAAGCCCAGCTGGCAACTAAACATCACACAGGCACTTGCTCAACCCCCCACCCCGGTGGAATGGGGAGGAGAATCAAAAGTAAAACTTGTAGGTTGAGATAAGAAAAGTTTAATAATGGAAACAAAAGGAAAATATTATAATAATAATAATAATAGTAATAATAATAGTAGTAGTAAATAGTAATAATGACGATAAAAGAAAAAAATAAAAACCTGCACAATAAGACAAGTGATGCACAATTCAATTGCTCACCACCAGTGCTAGACCCTGTCCCCGTCCAGGTCAATCCCCCTGTTTATGTACTGGGCGTGACATTCTAATGGTGTGGAATGTCCTAGAGGCCAGTTTGAGTCTTGGCTGTGCTGCCTCCCAGCTTTCTTGTGCCTCTCCTCATTGGCAGAGCATGAGACACAAAAAAAGTCCTTGGCTTAGGATAAACACTACTTAGCAACAACCAAAACATCAGTATGTTATCAACATTATTGTCATGCTGAATCCAAAACACAGGAATGTACCAGCTACTGAGGAGAAATTAACTGTATCCCAGATAAATCCAGGACAATACCAGATTGGGAGATAGTTTTATTACATGTAGAAAAACCTTCTTGCTAAAAAACAGAATCCCAGAACTCACTGTCTCTACAATGCATACTTTATTACATTCGGAGACTTCCGCGGGCTAGTTGTTATCTTTAAATACTACATTCAGTATGATTTCCAATTTCAACGCATATAGTACTTCCTTTGTTTTTTTCTTTTATGCTGAGAAAAGACAAACAAAATCAAAATAATCTTCTTACAACCTTCAGGTTATGCATCTACATAAAAAGTCCAATCTTTTCAAACTTGTCTCACACTCAATTGTTTTTCTGTTTGATTTTGCAGTGGAATAATTCAAATTGAATATGGCACTGAAAATGTGAGTCAACTTCTGTTCATCAAAACTGACAATTTGCTAATCCATTCTGAAAAGCCAGCATTTCCATTCTTTATTCTTCACTGTGGACCTCTAAGCAAAAATCTCATTCAGCTTCCTAGAAAAAAAGATATTTGATATCTATATGACAGACCAGCACTCCCAAATGCAGAGGCCACTGCACTCCCTTATCACCTCATGTATGACCCCAAAATGGCTTCCTAATGAGCACTGGCTTGCAGTTGATAAGGAGGGAAAGGTCTTTCTTTGTTTCACCAAGACACTCCACTAAATGGTAGTGATACAAAATAAACCAAAAATCATCCCAACACTCTCTGCTGCTCCCCAGATGAAGTAATTTGTTATTTTGAGCTTCTGCTGTTTACAAACCTGCTACTAATATACTGAATGAAGTTCTAAAAATTCATTGGTCTCAATTTGCTTTCCTCCTGGAGAGGGATCTACTGTGTTCCTACTACTTAAGCTAAGTTGGGAGGACAAATCACATGTCTTAACTTTAATGTTTTTTCCTTAGAAGTTTCTTTTTGTTGCTTTTCCTTATAACGCCACTTTTATTCTAGTCCATACTGGAGAGAAATTAAACATGCACATTGGAAATAGGGGCAAAGCAAAAACAGAATGAAAATATTGCTATAGGTTTCCACTGAAAAGCACTTTGGGATCGATGATTGTGATAGACTGCGATAGCGCTTTGTTCATTAACTAACTCAAGGATGGGGAGGATGTGCTTACTCTACAGGACTGCGATAGTGCTTTGTTCATTAGCTAACCCAAGAATAGGGGAGGATGTGCTGTGTTTACAGGATGTTTAGGTCAAGCTAAGCTGCTAGCTCAGCATTTTGAAATTCAACATATGTACCGGAGGGCTCCTATAACCATAAAAGGAGAAGGTCATCCAGAAGGCAGAGAGGAAGACTTTAAGCCTTCAGCCTCACGACCACCAGAAAGCAGAGAACGACCCCCTAGCAACAAGCCGCACAGACGCAGAGTACGCCAGGAAGAACACGTATACCGGAAGAAGAAGAGTATATAATCTGTAACTCTCGGGAAGTGGGTGCGTGCCGTTGGCGAGCGGAGACTCCCCGGCCGCCCCCCGCGGAATTTGCTTGCTGTCGCTTGCTTAATAAATTAAATTTGATTTTAATTGATTTGGCTCTTGTCAAACTTACTAAGTCAATCGATAACAATGATAAATTATTATTCTTTCAAAATATGTCTCAAAGACATTAAGAGAAGAGATCCTATACTTGTCAGGAAGATCCAAAATAACCAAAGTCTTTAAGCACAGGTTCAAAGTACAAATTAAGTATTTCACTGAACTGGAGCAGAAATAGATGACTTCATCCTGTAATAACATGCTAGCAAAAGGTCTTCACTTTCTTTTCAGCAGTTAATGTAAACTGCAAAAACACTACAAAATGTCAAGGAATTAGTACAATATTTTTAAGTATTTTGTACATTATGAAGTGGAGAAATTGGATAAGTATCTGTTCCCATAAAGAAAATCCCACAAATCATATGCTTTTCAGAAACAATCAGAAGATGAATGATGTAATAAAAAAAATTAAAGTAATCTATTAACTGGTACAGCCTGCAGAAGCAGTTACAAGCCATCCAGTTTTTCCTAAAAGTAAATAATGAAGACAATGGCTGCAGAGTGGCCAGCATCTGACTCATTTGGCATTGAAAAATACCTTTTTTTTTCTGAGATACCATTCAGAATCTGTAAATATCAAACCTTAAGGGGCTGGAACAATTAAATATGCAATTCCAGACCTCATACTGTGAACAGAAGCAGAATTTGCCACCTTCAGTTACAGCAAGTATCTCTTAAATGTTTTTGGATTATCAAATTTTTGGCATCAGGAACATCTTTTCCTTAAACAGACCTTTGGACAGAAAGACAGGTAGCAGTTCAGAATTCCAAAGAATGATTTCAGATGGTAGGGAAAGCAACATTTAGTCTCTGAATTAGAAAGGTTTTCTTGTGTACAGACTAACACCAAAGGTACATTAGATGAATCATTTGGCTTGTAAGTGAGCCTAGTACCAGTATCTAATTACTGTATAAATGACTTTGATTTTACCTCATTTTGATTGTAAATTTATATCATCCTGGGAGCCCAGATAGCATTTTTATATTACCTTTTTGGTGTTTTTTACATAAATACAATAACATCATTTTATGCCCTTACATATGGTTGTGACACAGCTGTAAAATCTGTTCAACACTTCTCCTACAGTGACATACAGGGCCTGCATATCTTTCAAGATTTCACAGAATATAAAGGAGAACTACTGTTAAAAAGAATTCCTGACACTTGTTCACCTATAATATTTATTATCCACTTTTAACGAAGTGATTTCTTTCCTTGTCCTCTGACCAATGATAGAAATAATATTGTAATTACTGCCTGTTGGTGAGGACCTGATCACCCCTGCTCAGCGTAAATATAAAAGATTCTGCTCCAAACTGTTGACACAGGAAGCTCAGATGAGATATTAAGAACAGGCAGCGGAAGGAGTTTTTGCTCTCATATAGTGCTCTCAGTAGCAGCCAATTCTGCAAGCAAAGCCAAGCCAAGCTATGTGAAGCAAGATTATCATGATTTTATGTCCCCCACCAGAACTTGGAAAGCTCACTTCTTGTATTTGCCCAGAGCGTATTAAATGAAAACTGCAATCATTAGATTGGTAATTCCTAAAAATTAGGCAGACCAGGTTTGTTTCATGCTAGTGATTCTAGAGATTAAACGGTAATAAGGAGTTTTTTCATTTGCTTTTGATTCATTAAAATAAATATATATTTCTTTGAATTAACATAGGGAGCAGAACTTCACTTCCTGGAACAAACAAAATTGCAATGACATCTAAAAATGCTTCTCATGAAATGCAAAATCATCTCTCATAACCCCTCACGTATATAAAGGGCTCAACTCATCTGACTAAATATAGAAATCTAGTGCTCCTTGAGTCTACCTAAGGCATCCAAGACAGCTACAAAAGAACCAACAGATGATAGTTACTGTATCTGCCAAGATGTGGGATCTGAGGGAGACCTACACATTTCTGAAAGTTTGACAGAGGCCACAAGATACCTCACAGGCCCTTGGATAATGACAAACACCTACATTTAGTCAATGAATCATGGCCAGAATATGTTCTTTATAAATAGACTTCTACAAGATGCTATTGTACATCGTAACTTCAAACTGCTCATTATCTACTGGTAGTTCATAGGCTTTCTAACAATAAATAGCTCTGATTTGAGAAGAGTGGGATGTCTAGGGCCATTTGGTATAAATGTTTGTCCCTTTCTAATTGAGATGTACTCATCTCAGTTTTGAAATCACATGAATTACATGCTTTCTGTTTAGATCAGTTTTGTGTTGCCAGTGCACTGTAACATCTGCTAAATAACAGGAGCCCTGTGTGTATAGTTGAGACCCCCCAGGATAAAGTATTATTAGAATCCATTAGTATTGCCAATCCTCTGGGCCATGTAACATTTCCTTTTACACCATTTGTAAACCAACAACTTTAATTATAAATCAGGCCGTGTATCCCAAATTAGTTGCATCCTAATGACTATCCGCAGTTCTTAGTGCAAAGGGAAGTGATAGAAATTTTATACTTTCAATATATACGCATCTACAATTCTCAGACACTTCCCAAGCAGTCAGTGTGCCAAACCTTTGTCCATCTTTTCCAAATACCTGGTCTAATCTCACAGTAGGCTAAGATCTGTACTGGCACCTCCTTTTCAATTATTTCCTGCTTCTCCAAATACAGTATTTCTCAGCAGTTATTTAATAGTTACCAGAATGATCCCAAATTTCTTCCTCTTTAACAACAGAGTATCATAGAACCATAGAATATTCTGGGTTGGAAGGGACCTACAAGGATCATCAAAATCCAGCTCCTGGCCCTGCACAGGACAGCCCCAAGAATCACATCACGTGCCTGAGAACATTGTCCAAGCACTTCTTAAATTCTGTTAGGTTTGGTGCCATGACCACTTCCCAAGTGCTCAGCAGTGGAGCAATAAAAATTGAACAGCCTTCACCTCAGTGAAGCTCTCAGCCACCCTCTGGGTGAAGAACCTTTTCCTAACACTCAGCCTAAACCTGCCCTGACACAGCTTCATACCATTGCCTCATGTAAGAGCTGAGATTTTCTTAGTTTCATAAAGGAAACACAGATCTTTGACAAATGTACAGAGAACAAATGACTTTTATGGAATTATGCTCTTTACACTAAATGAAGGATCAGCCCTGCAAGATATATTTAGGCACGAAGAGATTTGCCCTATATAATGCAACCTGCAGCACATGTTCTCTTTGGTAGTGACAAGCAAACGTCACCCAGAGCAAGAACTCCCTAAAACCTTACACTAACAATGAATTCTACCTCCTCCTCAGTGTCTTGGGGAGGCTGAATCCAGAAACATGATTTATCTCCCTGAAAGAACAGGGCTCTGGGCCAGCATTCCATACAATTTATCACCAGGGGATTAGGGAATCCCTAAGGAATTGCCACTGTGCCATATCACTCTCCAAACAGAAGATTCCCAGAAAGATAGACAGACAAGCAAAGTCCTCACACCACTCTCTGAAGCAAAATCAGAAGAAAGATCATTATTATCCCATAAGTTACAAATGCCTAATAGGAAAAGTTCTTGCAATTGCAGTGCACATCCAGAGCTGACTTAGCAGCCATTGACATGTGCCGTGCATTTTTAAAGGAAAATGAGGTAATTGTAGTAAAATTTTAGGAGCCGAATTTTTGTAAGAGATAAAAAAGAATTCTGTTGTATAAATTATTTGCTTGAATTTAAAAAAAATGGGGGAGAATGTTTTGCTGTACCTTAAGCAGTGGAAAGTCAGATAGGTAAAATTACTTCTCCAGGCCTTTCTGCTGAAACAATGATCTGATTGATACAAGTGCATTTGTAACTTCCAACTGCGGGACCAAGTGTTATTTATACAATGTATCCAACATGGTGCTCCAGTACATGCAATTTAGATACTGAAGTCTAAAATACACAAATGGGCTTTCAAAGACAACACTTCTTCCATATCGTTAGAGACTGGGTATGAACAGCTACTGCTGCTTTGCAGATTTTGCACAACAGCTCTTTTTATATGACTTTATGAATTTAGGTTACTTTTCATTAGTTTTACTGTCAAAGTGAGGACAGATTACGGAGTTCCTCAGCAAGATGCAAAGAGGCTCCAAAGGAAATACCGATGCCATTTAAAAGACAGGTAACTGCCTTAGTGAAGCTCCTTTTCTTTTTTTTCCCTGTGAAGGACTGAAGAGTGAAAAATAGTTCATGTTCACAAAGGCTACATTAATTGTTTGCAGTGTCTGAAAAGAATGTTTGGAGGAGGTGAAGTGAAGGTCATACAATTTTTATCTGACTTGTGCATCTGGGGTGTGAGAAATATCATGTGATGTATCAGAAGTACTGACTGGGGTTCAAAAAGGAAAATCGGGCATTTCTCTACTGCTTTCTAAAGCTCAGTAGCACAGACCACCTTTGAATATCTGCCAAAACAATAAACAGGAGATAGGTAATGAAATGTCCCAGAATAAATTCCTTACAATAGTAGTTACGGAACAACAAAAAAAGTTTTCATCCCTAATTTCCTGTTGCCATTGTTTCAATTTGCAGCTACATTAAGGTCTTCTGCTTTATTCTGGCAGCATTTAAGTAAAAATGCACACTCTAATCTTACTTGAAATCAAATTATTTTAAATCATGAGGACAAAAGCAGTCCCAAACAAGATTTGCTGTCATTGCTCAACATGCTGAAGGGGTATGAAAATGTCTTTACTTCAAGAAGGTTGAAATCTGAATAGTACTGACATATGGTTTAAAGGATTAAAAAAATCCTGTTATCTCCATTATACAGATGGGAAATTGAGGCATAGAAAGAATAAAAACTTGTCCAAGGTCAAATAAGAAATTTCTTCAGATATAACTTTTCTCTCTAACATACCTCAGCATAAGTTTATAGTCACCTAAGAAAGAAATGTGGTAGTAATCCACATAACATACTTCATCATGGAAATCTTTTTGTTATAATTATTTCTAAAGTTCAAACCTACACCGTCAATCTCCTCTGAACATAGTTTAGTGGTTGACTTGGCAGTGCTGCATTAACAATTGGACTTGATGATCTTAAAGGTCTTTTTCAACCTAAAGGATTCTCTGTTTCTATATGCTTATGAAGGACACTATAAAAGTCTGCATGCACCAATTAATGAAAGCAGAGTCCATCATGAAGCTGTCTGGAGTATTTTTGAAAGGACAGAAAGTTAAATTAAATATTCCAGCCTCAGAAACTGTCATTGCAAAGGAAAACTCTGTGATTGATCTGGTATCAGACACGGTTTACAGCATGTGAACAGGATGGACATGGGTTCCTTTAATTGCAGTGGTTTAAAGCAGGGAGACTTCTACTGATGTCTAGACTTGTAGCGGGAACAACTGAGCAAGGAGACAAGGAGAATCAGGTCCCTGCACTGCAGGAAGATGGTGACACACTTTAGTGCTGACTTGACAAGAGGAAAATTGCAGTATTCATACATGACAAATCACATGCATCGAGCTGAGTGAACAGATGCAGTCAGCACTTTCCTGCGAGCAGCATAAGCACCAGGACCACAGTGTGAAGCATCTGCTCACAAGTCTTCCAAGCTTACCAATGATCTCAGCATTTGCACTCTTCTGATGAATAAGGAATGCCAAATGACTATTTTAGAGGTGGTTAGAGGTTTGGGAGAGGTGAATCATGTTGGCAGTTTCTAAGGTCGGAGAGCAGGAAGCTGCTTCCAAGCATCTTTAAGGAAACATTTTCTTCCAGCTCTAGACAGCAAGTGCCTCTTACTGCCCATATAAATAAACTAAGAACCAGATTTGGTCCAACAGTTTCTCTAGCCTTCATCACAGTCAGATTCAGGCTTGCCTCCTGCCTCAGCAATGCCAGTTGTTCTAGGTACACACCTCAGTGGTTACATCCCTCTTTCACACAGGTGGCTCTTACCAGTCCTTATTCAACCAGAAAAATAACTGCGTTTGTGAGAATTAATTACACAGCCTCCATTAATTATTTACCTGTTGTGATAGAAGCTGCCATTAAAATAAAGAAACTGGGTTTACTGCTCATTCCCTTATGTTCTTGTCCCAGATAGGGAGAAGCATTGCTTTTAAATTATCTGTGTTTTGCTCATACTGAATGGGTTTTTTTTTGCTAACAACCCATTCTTTAAGAGGCGAACCTGCCCCAGAAAAAGTCTCTGCAAACTAATTTTCAACAAAGCCCACTTTAATAGTTCCCCAAGATAGTAATGCTTAGATATTATCCCTACACTTAGGTCCTAAAAGTCCAATCTGCTCCTAATAAACATGCACTGTGAGGATACCACTGAAGAGACAGGTTGCACATTACTCAGCCATGCTGAGGTACTAGGACTGACATATTGCTTTAAAAGCACTATGAAGGTGAAAAATTATTCCTGTTTCTTAGAACACATACTTTGCGTTATGGTGAAACAAGTACTGAATGTCTAGTCTGGCTTTCAATAGTATTAATAAGCACCTGATAACATGAAAAGTTATCAGGTACTCGCTTTGCGCGAGTCCTGCCTTATCACTCATAGCATTTGTTTTAGAGAGCTGGCATGCAAATATTTTAAAATAAAGAAAAAAGGTAACTAACACTGGACACATTTAGAATTTAATTTGTTCTCAATTCTCTCCATGACCACACATGCGAAATACAAAATGCCACCTCTTTCTATCAGCAGTTAAAGGCACGCAGAACATCCCTGACAGCACCTAGCATTTTACAGAATAAGGCACCACATAGAAAAAAAAAAAGGCATTTTGAATGTCAGTGAAACACACTCATCTCTCAACTCAAACATGTTTGCTGTTTCACAGAGTACACCAAGTCTGTTTAACAGTTTCCAGTAGAAAAGACAGATACACAGTACATATCCTCCAAAAGTATTTTAAGGCTGCAGGATACAATGGTAAAGACCAGAATGCAAGCAGAGTATCACCTCACCATATTCCCCTGACACAGAAAGTTAAATCTTATCTTCAATTATCATACACAGTCAGATTTCAGTGTTGTGCTTCTTGCCAAAGAAAATCTAAGTTTCCAGAATGTTTCATGTCTCAGGTACACCCTGCTGTTGTTTCTCAGGCCCTCTATCCACCACAACCACAGATGATAAAAGTGTCTGTTGTTCTGCAGAACCCCTATAAAAACACCAGAGGTAATTCCAAAGCAAGTCCACTTGCCAAAAGCCTTTGAAACCCCTCTAATCACTCGGTATTGCACAATACATATTCACTGCCTTCACTGACAATCAGTCTGGATTGTCTTAAAGACTCAAAATGTATGTAGAAAAGGAGACAAATGTAGTAACAGTGCACTGTTATGTTGCTGCCTATATCCTAAATTTCCGTGGTTGGAGCAAAAATTTCTTGCTTCATTGTTGGCATCAGGATGGGCCATAAACTTTCCTTCCAACTAAAGAAAACAAAGTCCCTCGAAAAAATACATACCAAGTACATTAGCCATACACTGGAGAATTCCTGAGACATCTTCAGTTTCTTCATTGCCAGAGCAGTCTGTATAGGACCATCTGTTTGATATATTGTGAAAATTCTTCTCTGCATCTCTGTAACGACAGTAAAAAAAAATAAAGTTATAACAACTCCTTGTACAAATGCAAAGTCAACAAATGTCCTTCAGAAGTGGTGGCAAAAGATTAAGACCTCCCAAAGATGGGCAGTTTCAAGATTCAGCTGGACAGAGTGCTGAGCCATCTTGTCTAGACCATGCTTCTGTCAAGAAAGGTTGGACTAGATGAGCTTAGAGGTCCCTTTCCAACCTGATATTCCATGACTGAAAAAGATTTCCTATTCTCTTTTTATAAGAAACATTACAGTTAATTAAGCAGTCGTCATCTGATGAGATTGTACAGAAGCAGGACTGAACAGCAGTTTACCATTTACATCCAGATTACGCATTGTTATTCCAAAGCATCTCTAAGAATTTGAGAGAAAAAAATTAAAGCTTAAATTAAAAAGCTTATGCAAGGCTGCAAATTGGGAAGCACAGAGCAAAACACTACCATGCCCCTTTTGCTACCTCACATTAACACTTACCCAATAACTTGATGCTCAAAATGCTGCAGTGTCTTTTGAAGAGTTTGCCGAATGGTCTGAGGCTACGGAAGAATAATTTTAAAAATTGTGAGATTAGGGAATTGTAGCACAGTTCAATTAACAGATCTTTTAATGCACTATTTTTCTCCAGTTTTACTCCTCTTTATCTTCTACATGCCGTATGCCCTTCGCAACAACAGATATGAAATACTATTATTCATTCTTTGTATCTTACTTCACCATTTAAATAGGAAGAGTTTTACAATGTGGCATAATTAATACTGCTTATAAGGCTAGTTGCACATAACAAAGGAGCCACTTCATTCTCAAAAACTATCACTCACCAATTATCTCACTAATTTAAAATAATTAATTTGAAATAGTCTGCAAGAAAATGCTATTATTTTGTGATGAAAGTATCACCAGGAAAAGGCATTGAGTTTTTAAACTCTATATGCTCCCTAGAGCATTTTCTAATAAAGAATACTAAAAAAGATGCAATTTATTTTGGTTTACTTTCCTGACTTTCTTCAGTCATCTTTGAAATGATCAGGAAAGTCAAGTTCATCAAAAGAAAATTATTACATGCTTCAAGCATTTCTACACTATTTCACTTTAATAGGTGTTCACCAAAATACATATGTGCATAATCGTCTTTATTTGCATTATTACTGCTACTACAGAGTTCACCAAAATACTTATGCATAGAAATGTTTATTTTCTGTACTACTACTGCTGTTGAGGCTATTATTATTTTGAATGAATTCATGAGAGATCTTTGGGCAAATAAAGCACATGTGATATCCATGTAATTTTCTCTTTTGAATTTTCCAAGTCACTTATGGCAAAATATTATTCCTTCAAAATTACTAGTTTGTATCAAATCTGAGGTTCTTAACCTGTCTATTTTGACCTGATGCCAGAAGTCAGACAGAGATACACAAATGGGATTTATAAGCTTTTCTTCTGTATCAAAAGCACACATGGACATTTTGATCAGACTCACAATAACACACACTGAAATTGTAGAGATATTAGGTCTTTTCCTCCCTTTTGGAATAGACATCTAATTGTTTTAGAAAGTAATAGTCAAAATGCCCCTTAATTAGAGGAATTTCATTCTAAAACCACAATCACTTTTGAAAGTCTCAAATTTTGCTTACCCACCTACAGATTCAGCAGTTCAAAAGCTAAGCTTCCTACCTACTCCTGCTCATGAGTTTGCAGAAGGAGGCATCTGGCCTGATAACAGCAGGAACAAAAAAGTGTATACCAGGCTACACTAGGTTTGTACAACCGCAAAAAATGTATTTTCTAATACCAAACTATAAGAAAGTGTCTACACTTTTAAATTAAAAGAAATGCACTTAACAAGAGCATAAGAGGGCTTATAGGAGAGATGAGGACAAACTTTTTAGCAGGGCCTGCTGCAGTAGGACAAGGGAATGGTTTAAAACTAGAAGAGAACAGAATTAGACTAGATAGAAGAAAGAAGATTTTTATTACAAGGGTGGTGAAACACTGGAACAGACTGTCCGGAGAAGTGGTAGGTGACCCATTCCTGGAAACATTCAAGGTCAAGTTGGATGCGGCTCTGGGCAACTGGATTTAGCTGAAGATGCCCCTGCTCATTCCAGGGAAGCTGGACTAGATGACCTTTAAAGGTCCCTTCCAACCCAAACTATTCTATGATCCTACGAACAAAAAGAAGCTCAACATAGATGCAAACCCTGAAAGAGGTTTTTCATGTTAACTCTGTATCAGATAATCATTTTACTTCTCTGTGGGATCTAAGTTATCTGTTCCAAAAGGCTTTAAAAGTTGCATGTTCTCTTGTAAAACACAATGGAAGCACCATATGAGTGAAACCATCATGTATCAAAAAAACATCCCCTTCTCAATGGTACAGCAGATGTTGAAGTCCTCAGGCTGAATGGGCTACAAATATATTTCATGGCATGTTCTCACAGAGATTCAGAAGCTTTCCTGTGCTCAGCAGGCAGAAAATTCCACTCTTCGCATATAGAAAAGATGTATTTTCTCACAGCAGCATCAACGCAAAACAGAATAGCTTTAAGCAAAGAAGTGAGAACTGCCATTTTCCATCTCCATACAGCATTTCCCTCAGCCCCTACACACAGAACATTAGTACTCCACCAGCAACTCCTCTGACTCCTCTGACATGAATAGGGAATAATAGAAATGTTTGATTGCTAAATTAAATCTCCATTCCGGTTGTCCCAAAGTGCTTTTACAGCAAGCATCTGGAAGGCAGCAATGCTTGGTACCACAGCAGAGAGGAAGGAAAACAGCTTTTTGTCTTCTCAAGAAGTTTTGCAGCTTAGAACACCTGAGCAATAATCCACGGATTGTCTTTGTCTTTCTCATGCCTGGCACACATACTCCACTCCTTAACCAGGGAAAAATCATTTTGATTATCTCAAGATTTGACAATATAAGCGATCTCCTAGTCCTGAACTTATTTCATTGGTAAACGTCCCTTCTCCTGCAGTGCTGAATGGAAAAAAAGAAAATCCCATGTTATCTTTCTCTTCTGAAAGCTAAATCAGTTGTCTAGCTGTTGTCAGACAATTCTAAACAACCCCATGAACTCACACCCCTTTTCACTGGCAACTCCTATCAAATCTTAGAAATAAAGTGCAGACAAAAATAGGATTTACTATTAAAACATGGGTCATAAACAGAGCTCAATAGAATGTGCTCAGAGCCAGAATGAAAACTGATCCAAGGAGTCACAAAGTCTTTCTTCATCTCTGAGAAGAATTACTATGGCATGTTGCTGTGCATTATTAAAAAGCCGCTATGCTCACCTTCTCAGTTTGCTGTATTTCATCACTGGTGAATGTCATTTTGCTACAGATGTAATTCTGTAACCAGGGCCGTGTCTAAACAAAACAGTGAAAAGAAATATGACACCTGTTTATGGCTGCCTACAAGGGCAGTCTGGCGTATTACTCCTTCCACTACTGATAACGCATTGCCCATGAGCCAGAGAACGACCAGAAAAACATTTCCACCTCTTTTCTGTATCCAGTAACAAGACTGGATGGAGGCAAAATAGCTCAACCTTCTCCTAGTAGCATGGCGCACATGACCTCTCCCAGAAGCACAGTTCTACCACTCAGGGAGGTAAAAGACAGCCCTTGACCATACAGCTCCTCCACTGCAATGCCATTCAGGTGCTCAGTGCCACTTATTTACTGGTGAGGTCGTAAAACTTCATGGCTACTTAAAATTAAAAGATTAAATGTAAATGTAAACCAGTGAGTATTAATTAAATGTTAAAAATTCCTTTTGATTATGATGATTGACTAATATTTGTATGCATCACAAGAGGAATACTCACATCAGTTCATGTGCCTAAGGACAAATCAAAGACAAATTATTGCTATTCCTAACTGTAAATTAATTCAAGGATTGCCATACCAGATCACATCCAAGCTCCATATGGCATGATGATATATAAGGTATGAGGAAACACTGGAGATACTCAGACTGATCTCTTGCATGGCAGAGAATAGAGGACTTCCCTAAAATAACTCTGAATTCAGACATCAGGCCATGGCTAACCCTAAAGTGTCAGAAAAATTTGTAAAATATAACTGAATCAATGAGTCATATAGATTTCAAGGAACCTCTGGAGGTCTTCTAGATCAACATCCTGCTCAAAGTAATTTGAGTTAAAACTGGTTGCTCAGGTCATTCCCCAGACAAGTTTTGAGTGTCTCCAAGAATGACAGTTCCACAACCTCTCTGGGAAACCTGTGCCAGTGTCTGAACACCCTTATAACATCTCATTTTTTTCCATAATTCTGATATTAAACTCCCATCTTTCCGTTTTGTTGCCCCTCATCCTTCTCCCATTGTGTACCCCCGTATAAAGCCTGTCTCCATCTTCCCTACACACCCTGCTCAGTTTAGCTGTAGACTGCAACAAGACACCCCCAAAGCTGTCTCTCCAGAAAAGCTGAACAGACACAGCTTCCCTGGCCTCTCCTCACATGTCCCATGTTCCATCCCCTGACAATCCTAGTAAGCCTTCTGCTGGCCCCAGTATCAATCTCTGAAGAGCGTGCAGAGGTAACTGGTTGCAAATTCAACCTTGTGACTCTGATGGCCATCTTGTGCTCAGACCTACTGCCCTTCGAATGGATTTTGAGTTGGCCAAAGTCCCTCATAAATAACAAGGCTCGCTATTTTGAGGCTTCATCTAGCTGTCTAAAGGCCTCCTCTGCTTTCACTTCTTGACCAGACAGTGTGCAGCAGAGGTACCACCACACCCCATGTGCTCAGCTGCCCTCTGCTCCTGACTCTCATGCTCTGGGCCTCCTTGCTCTGTTCAAAGGGAACTGCCCACACATAGCTGCCACCTCTTTGCATAGAGTATAGCTCCTGCTTCTCACCTTCTCAGCCTGGTCCTCCCAAAGAGCCTGTGTCCATCTCCTGCAGCGCTCTCGTCCTGAAAGCCATTCCACACAAGGATGTGTGCAATCCCACAGGAGGTCCAAGCTCAGTAGCAACTGAGCTCAGTAGCTCAGTCTAATGCCACCTGTTTGCTCCCCATGCTGCCTGCATTTGGGCACAGGCACTTGAGATGGGCTCCCAATCATGCTGCTTTCATGAGGTGAGCCCAAGAGCTTCTTCCATCTTTCTGCTCACCCTCTTCTTCAGAGAATGAACCCCCTTCCCCAATAAGCATCATTTAAAGCCCCCCTCACAAGGTTGTGCAGCCAATTAGAGAAGATCTCAGCTCACTTTGTCAGATTCTTGCCCAGCAGTCCTTGCTCCTCAGAGCATATCCCATGTCCATGGAGATCATAGCCCTGCCAGCAACAGCACCAACACAGCTACAGACTGCCTACTAGATGTGCCTGCTCCAACCAGAGCCTTCCCCCTTCACCAGCAGTATTGAGGAGACCCCAGCTGGGCACCCGCACCCTTCACTCTTGCACTCAAAGACATGTAGTCACTCCTGGCACACTCAGGGTCTCCCCTGGCTGCATCACTGATGCCCACAAGCATGAGCAGCAGTGGTCACAGCCCAGGAGACAAACAAGCCTTGGCAGCCTCTTTGCAACACTTACGTGGGAGCTCTTGGCAAGCAGCAAACCTTCTGCAACAGCATAGCAGGCTGGCACATGAGGACTTCTGTCTCCTCAGGAGAGAGCTTCTGATACCTACCACCCTCCTCTTCTGGAATCTTCTAAGTGTTGAGGCTCTGCTGGCTCTGCTGCCCCAACCCAAAAGAGATCATCTCTCCCACCTCTTCACAAGGCATTTTACCTTCTCTGTACCTGCTGAATCACAGGTGGAACAGATGCCTTAGTTATGCTGTCAGAAGTAACAAACCTCCAGCCTTCTCCGTCTTGAGAGTTCCACCCTTGACTCTCAAAGCTTATCTCTCTTTTTTTCACCTTCCTTTCAACATGGAGCTCAGGTTCTTGGCTCTGCAGGGCCCCTGGAAAGGTCTGTTCATCCTCCCTGATGCGTACAGCCTGCTCACTATCTAGTTCAGCTCTTCCCCCTGGCACCTCATTGCTCTCTGACCAGAGCACCCAGCTTTTGGCTCCATCAGGCAGCAATCCCGGTGGTGGCAGCCCTGCCACAACAGCCACTGTCACTTCACCAGCCACCACTGTTCACAAGATGCACTCCTAGAGAAATGTGCCCTTCCTGCTAGATCTCATCCTGCTCTCCAGTAGTGCAAAACCAGTTCAAGTCCTGAAGACAGAGGAGTTCCTCAAAATTATTTTTAAGACTAAATGGATAAAATCTTCATGAAGATATTTGTCTAAATGAACTTGAACTATTCCTGGTTTGTAAACTCAGACGACTTCTTTTGAAAAAGGTTTCTAGTTTAAACTGGAGTTTTTTTCTTTTTCTGAGTTCAGTTTTCTCTTCTTGCACCTTCATTCCCTTGGTTTTCAAGGGAAAGGGGAAAGAACTTCCACTTCAACTGCATCCCTTCTTACAAATGTCTTTCCTAAGGCAATCAAACATAAACTTTCCAATCTTCTCAGAGGACAGAGATTTTAGCCTATTCCCTAGCCATTTTCTGTTGCCTCTGAAATGTCTTTCATTTGATTGCAACACCTGTGGAAATAAACGGTAGGGCTCATCTGCCCAACTGCAGGCACCCACAGTGATTCATTTCATCCTCTGGTTGGCATCTAACATGTGCCTGAGGACTCAGTCTTTATAAACACCCGTTTCTTTCTTTTGTCTAGAAGAGACATTGAGTGATAGCTTTAGACTTCGACATCTTAAAGTGTTTAAGTAAGGACAGACAAACCCCATACTGAGGTGACAGAACTGCACACAGTATCCCAGATGACTCAGTCTAAATTGACATAAAAGCAGTTTCAAATTCTCCATCCCATTCCTTTTGCATCCTAAAATACCTAGACAGAATTAGGGAAGAAAGGGGCTGTATAGAACGCTGCCAAGAGAGCAGCCAGGTACACAGACAGTTCCTCCTCAGCCCTAACAAAGTTTCAAAAATTTTTTCTTGGAAAAGCTAAGTGGCTCCTAGCTGAGCTTCCAAAGGGCTCCAGCAGTCATGCTGTTAAAAACTTGAGTGCTTAAAATTTTAAATGTGGAAGCTGAAGCACTGAAGAGCATAACAGGCTCAGCTAGAAACCACTTTGCTTCTATCAGAATTTCTTCAAGTATGTCCGTCAGGTCGAGGGGCTCCTCCACACTGTTGTGCCCCGAAGAGTTACGAAGTCCTTCCCAGAGGAATCCGCACCCCTGCATGTGGGAGAGGCTGTGGACCTCAGCCAAATCAGCACTGTGACGCTCAAAGTTTAAACGCTTCAAATTTCAAGTGTTCAATCACAAACTCATCAGATGTGTAAGGTTTTAATTGCCAGCTTCGCTGCTGGTGATCATTCATTAATGAAAAACATTTCTTTTTTCATATTTCAAAACCAATTTTAGTCAAGTTTTTGTGCTTAGGTGATTGCAGTTCTCTAAGCACACACGAGCAGGTGTGCGTCTGGCCCATCCCAAAGA
The DNA here is from genome assembly GCA_013397815.1 of Aleadryas rufinucha. Classification (NCBI taxonomy): domain Eukaryota; kingdom Metazoa; phylum Chordata; class Aves; order Passeriformes; genus Aleadryas; species Aleadryas rufinucha. Next base: position 8,011 of record VZTH01008569.1, on the reverse strand, counting down.
AGATAAATGGCATAACAGTCATTTTCAGTCTGGTTATTTTTAATATTTACCCCATGATCATGTAAGCAGTGAAAAACTGTTCTCTCCCTGTCCTTCTGGTCACCAAAATATTGAATTAAAGAGGTTGTAAACAAAGAATCAAGGCTCCAGCTGAAGAGAAACATTTATCAACATTCCCAAGTGCCAGGAGTGGAGAGATAAGCATTGAAATTGCTGCAGCTAGGGAAAAGCAGAGCTGAAAAAGAAGGCTCCTTTGTCATCTAGCAATGTTCTGATGATGCAGAAAGGAGGAAGACTCCCTAGCAGATCCTGCACAGCCAGCATCCCTCCCTGTCCCATTCCCAGCAGCTGAAGAGTGGAATGAAAGGGAATAGACAGAAATCAGAAATGGAGAAGCAGAGTCACAACATATGCAATCATCTGAAATTTTAAAAAGTAAATAATCTTAAGGGGTTTAATAGTGCTTTTGATAATACAACCAGGAAAAAAACCATAGTTTTGCTCTCTAGCTTCTGAACATTTTACAGGGCACTCATTTATTAACTGCCTCTATAGGAGCTAAAAATATATCTTCTTTATGAAAACCAGCTTCCCAATTCCAGATGTTTATACTTTAAATAAAAGCACCCCCTGCTTGCAGACCTCCACGACTAGCAGCAGATTTGGTATCAAGAGAGGAAGATGCATAATCCCCAGGAGTGGACTGTTTGGGGATCCAGGGCAGGATGCCTGACAGCTGGAGACAAAACAAGCTGCCTGCAACAGCTCACGATGATCCAGACGGGACCGTGAGAGGGTGCAGCGCCTGAGCTCAGTGCAACTGGCAGATAAACCTGAGACCATTCTGCTCCTCAATTCACACAAACTGGGGTCCTCTTCACAGAGAAATACTTGTGCACATCAGAGAATTGCCTTAATTTAATAAAGAACATTGAGATTAAGAATTTTACCCAATACTATTTCATGGCAACAATGCAAACACTGTGAAGAAATAAAGCAGAGCTAAATAATAATTAGAAATTTTAAGTTCTGCATCTCCAGCTGCCTTTCAGCTAGAAGAATCACAGACATTACAGATGGAAATTGCCTATTAGATCATCTAGTCTAACTCCTTGACAGTGAAGGCTAAATATCTCAGGGTGCTATCCCTTATAACACCAGCTGGGATCACTTTGTTAATTTCAGTCTGGTCTGGAATGGACAGATCTGTTCTGTGCTGCAGAGAGAATGTGTTCAGTAGGTAAGAATATAACAGATGATCTATTGCTAATGCTACCTGTTCATCTTTTAATGCAACTGATATCTACTACATAAAATCATCAGTGCTATCCAGCAGACTGATAGGAAATGAAAAGCTTTATATGTCAGTCCTTTTCAAGGGATTTTTTCTGCTGAGATAGAAGAACAACCGATCTCCCCAGTGTAACTGGACCTAATTTCACATGCAGCTCTGCATAGGTATTTATCCCTTCAAAACCTATGGAGAAACCACAGATGTTTTTCATCTTCATTTTGAAACTTAGTTTGAGAGCTGGCAAACAGACACATGTGAAAGAATCTAGATACAAGATGGAATAGTTTCTTTTACTCAAAGCACTTCATAGCAGCCTTTAACATTAGCACAAGAGATAGAAGGAAAGAGAAGGCTTTCCTCTGTATTAACATTATGCATTTTATCAGCGTACAACCAACTGCTGTGAGGTGGTAACTGGCTCTGCTCAGTTTCAAATGAAGGACATTGATGTTCATTTTGATGTAGCCATGAGGGCTCACTGCTTTCATAGGGGCATATATTAATGATCATGACATTCTCATCTCCCTTATGTTTTTTGCATCTGCACACTTCGGCCAGGGGAGAGGCAGAGAAACGCAAGGCAATTTAGATCAATTTTGTGGGATTACCACTGGCGCTGCCAGGCTCTGCTCTGTCAGCCAGTGGGTCAGATCTGCCCATGGGCAAGCCTATTCCCCAGCAGGGATATGTTCGCAGCTTCCAGGCAGCAAACATGTCTGCAACGTATGAATGTTTCCAAGACACGTTTTCTCTATGCACTGTAGGGAAGTTAAGATTCTGCCTGGAACTGCACAAACATTAGGAAAGCCAGTATTACTATGCTGGTCTAAGCGTTAGACATCAAATACTCCAACTCACACTCAATAAAATTTCATCAAGGTCAATACAATGCCACAGGCCCTCGGGTGCAGAAAATTTTTTTAATATTTTATTTGCTGAATTTTCTTTGCATCAGATGTTAAACTACTGAACAAGACAAGCACCTAAAACTCACTGTGATGATCATATTGATGACATTTTCCGGAATGTTCCTGTTTAAGACATCACAACTCTATTCCAGCCTATGAGATAACAGATTGATTGACTACAGACTCCTTGTGTGACCTTCTGTATAAATGACTTTTGTCTCTGTTAAGTTGAAAGATACTCGGCAAAAGTCTGGTTTTATTATACTTTCAAAAAAAAATCATTCTGTTTGCCTGCTGAAATTAGAAATTAGAAGTTTCTCATAGAATGTGCCTTTCTTCACCACTTTCCATGCTTCACACCCACATTCTTGAGAAGGATGTTACTCATGTAAAGCTCATCCAGCTTGGGCTACTAAGTGAATAATCTCATCACAGCACTGATATGGGTATCACTTGACATTATCTTATTTCATTCAGAAGGACAGGCAGAAGTCATTTCTACAACAGCAGAGCTTAGCTATACCCGATGCGTTAATGTAAGTTATTAGGTGCTCAGAATACTTGTGCAAATTTTTTCCACAATCTCAGGCAAAAATCAATTGGATACCTCTCCTGCTAGTGGCAGCAACTTGTTAAAGGAGCAGAAGTAAAAAGCTAGTAAAAAGAGTAGTATTCATGGAGACTAAGTGGTAGAGGTTTATGATGGAGCCACGTTTGATATAAGCTGCTACACTGCTACTTCTGTGCCAAAACCTCACCTCTGCTCACTGGAGGATTCACTTGCAATCAAGCAATTTGAAGATACAGTAGTTCTGTGGCATAAGTAATAGCCTACACACTAACATAAATGACTGCCTTTGTGTTCACTTTTCTCCCACTGTCAGGGAAAGGGCTGTATTCAAAAAGACAGTTCTTAAATTCAAACTATTTGGCGGCAGCCAGTAGCAGCTTCCTAAATTAAACAGAAAAATAGTGTTCTTACTTTAATGTGTTTTCAGGTGGGCCTTTAAAGAACAGCAGAAATAATTCTAAATAAAAAGAAAAGTATAACAGAAGTGATTTTCACCTAATAATTTTAAAAGCAATACGTTATATAGGCCATTCAGAGAATAAAATCAAATGGAAGTGTTAGTCAGTTTAATGCTGTAATTTGTGTTCCAGAAAGATCAGTGCAGTGCTTAGGGGTACACAGTCTCCTCTGAATGCACGCCCAGTCACTCTCAGCTCCTTTAGGGATAGTCTGTGCCTCTTAGATGGGAGCAGAGTATTTGAGTTTTCAAATCAGTGACAAATTATGGTTTTTTGATTTTGATTCTATTTTCAGCCTGGTATTGGACACAAGTCAAGATAGAACTGGAGCAAATGTGAAAATTGCTGCAAGGAAGTAGAATTCAGTAACAAACTAAATTGCACTTTTAAAGAACCAAGCTATGTCAACTGGTGCTAGGACACCATTCCCATATACCAGAGCTCTTAAGGGCAGAAAATATTATTTTGATAATATATAGCATATAGTATCATGTTCTCTACTTCTAATTCATCAAAATTTATGTCTTTGTGGGTGTAAAATTCATCCTTTAAAGTGGAACACAATAACAAAGTTGGAATCAAAAGAAGAATGTGTAATTAAATTTGCTTGTGATGTGCATATAATTATTGAGTTATTTCTTAAAAGCAAGGTCATAAATCAATGTCCCTATTAAGTTCCCAACATTTCATTATTTATCTCCAATAAATTAAACCCAGCCTGGTGACATGGGCAACTGTTTGTTTTGAGAGCAGCTCTGGATCTGGCTCCAGATTTCTCTGATCAGAGTGCATAACCAAAGACCGTTTGACAGCAGTTCAGATGAAGGAGGACAGAGGGACATTTGTGTTCTGTCAGGAATATGATTTAGGAACATGTTAGAATGGATGGGAGCTGCCTTCACAATTACTCAGCTTTGTGGGAACATCACAGGGATCAAAGGCTGTGAGAGGGTAGAGACAGTCATGGGGCAATATGCAAGGAGCACTGTTGCCAGGAGGATCTCATGAGCTGAAGGAGTCACAAGAGCTGTGTGCAAAGCCTGGGGTTTATCGCGCTGGGCAGCTAAGTCTGGTCCCACCAACTATCATCTTCACACTCAGGTGCTGAGCACAGCCCCTGACCCCACGGGCTGCGGCGCCGGGCTGTGCTTCCACCCTCCTGATGTCAGTGCACTTGGCTACGCAGCAAACTGGTACTGGGGGAGGCAACAGGGCAGCACCTGGATGAGATGTTCAGTACATGCACCGTTAGTTTGCTGAGCACAGCTGTGACAAAAGAGCTCCCTCTCCTTGCATTGCTGCTGCTCTGCCTCCCTGCCCAGTGCACCCTGCTTCCCTAACCTTCCCCAGCACAGCCTATTCACGAATGCCAACGGTGGGATAGGGACGGAGGTCTCATCACCACACACTTTTCCCCAAAATACGTAGCTGTTTTGGGGGGAGGTGAGCTCTATCATTGTCCTAGTTCTGGGTCTCAGAAAAGAGAGGGTTTGCAGTGAGCACATTCCAGATGAACAGTAGCAATCCTTCACCCATCCAGGCGTGTCTGGAAACATTTACGAACCCACAGAAACATAAAATGAACCTGTGCTGATTGAGGATCAGGTCCCTACCTCCTCTAGTATAACTACTGCAGCAGGAAAAAATCTCCAATAATCAATGTAAGAGAAAAGCTGGAAAATCATGCGTGCTGGAAAGTGCTAGAAGCTGTTGTCTGGGAGCAAGGGGAGTGGGGTGGATTCAATGCTGTAACACAGCAAGATTCACATTTTAACATTTTCCCCCAGTCCCACAAAAAGTAATGTTTGTTCAAAGTCACACTCAGCTGAAACTGAGACCAAGATTACAAGTGATCAAAAATGCAGTAACTTATTTTCACTATATTTTAGTGTAATATATCTCAAACACTTCATCGCTGCATTTCATTCTACAGAATCTCTTACAACTGACAGTACAGCTGTACTAACTCATGAATGCATTGCACAGAAGATACATTTCATATACATTTTTTGCACTACCACTCGTAAGACACAGCCCGTTTGCACAGCCTTCTTGCTTCTCTGCCCTATGGACACCCCTCTTGGGTGTCCACCCCTCTTCTGACCCTTGGACGTTCCTTGCTGCTCTATTTAAGGCTCTCCACGTGCCCAGAGCAGCTCTCAGTAGCTCCTGCTACCATTGAGAATTGTCTGCATTGTACAGTAGTATTAAATACACACACAGAATTTTTCTTCCGTGAAAACACAAAATAATGTTTTACTGAGTACTTCAATCCTAGTCATTGCCAAAGGAAAGCACAAAAAACTACAGCTAAGTATAAACATCAGTAACCTATAGCATCCTTCAACTTTGAAAGTTGGGATGAGGACAAATAACTGCTGCATTCATGTCTGAAGAGAAAACATTAAACCTTGAAGTCTAGATACATAGTATATACATTTGAATGTACATAAATATGTTTATATATGTAACAGAGACTCCTATCTATAGTATTATGGAATTAAGATCTATCTACATCTATAAAAAAGTATTAGAGCTTTTTGTTTAGAAAGAACATCTGTCAGTGCTCCTTTTAGACTTGCCTTCTAATTTAACCAACAACATAAATGAGTCCTATAAAATCAATTTTATAGGCAAAATGGGATTTTTTACTTCTAATTAAAGTTACTCCTGATTTATATCAGTAGATGTGAAAAAATAATCAGCTGCAAAGTGTTAGACATATGGCAACTTGACTTGTTGCATGAAGGCACACATTCAGTATCAAGAACTCAGTAGGAAAGCACCAAAATAACAAAGCATCAGAGCAGTGGTTTCTCTGAGTGAAAAACGAAAAGGCAGGGGACCTGGTTCTTTTCTTAAACCAGGACTAGGACAACAAGACTTCTTTGACTTAATGACATTAATTTATGCCAGAATGTGTAAGATGGGAGTGAAGCTGTAGTTACGATGCCAAGATAAAAGGGGAAATTTTAAGTAATGTGTATCACATTAAAATTTAAAAATAACCTATATTTTTGGCAATGAGGATTGCTATAATTATCTCCCAGGGAAACCATGAAAGCTGTTGTTTGGGACATCAAAACCAAGTTAGATGAAATTTCTGCATTCTTAAACAAAATTTCTCTGAGAGCAGGGAGGAAAGAGGACTTGGATCTATCAGAGTTTTACTCATGTCTTAATTCAAGGAATGTGTTTATTTCAAAAACGAATTCAACAACTTATCTATAAAACTGTAACGGTCTTCTACAGCAACATAATACAGGAGGTAACCGTTAAAGCTTGGAAAATACAAATACTAAGGTTACTTCAAATCACTGCACTGAACTACTTCAAATATTTTGGGTAACACATGCTCTAATTATACAATTGCATTACTATCAAATTAAATAGCTTTTTTTTTTTTAATATACTAAAACAAGACAGGTCACCTGAAATATCATCTATTAATATCAGCATTTCAAGACCAGATTCCCAGTGGAGAGGGAAAAAATCAATGGGAAAGTAAAGTCTTAACTGCAACTGGATGACTATTAGCTATTTAATGCACTAACTTCTCCCATTAAACAGCTTGTCTACTCCTGTCCAGCACTTAAAACTCCAAAAAGAAGAGAGTGTATTAAAACCAATGCAAACTGAGAGCTGATGGTGATGAGACTCATAAGGAATTTCCAGAGCTGTCTAACAATATGAAAAAAGATGATCTGATGCCACAATAGCAGATACAGTTGTCCTGCAGATTAAGAATACTTGTTGCAAGTAATGTTTTATGCCTTAATACATTAAACTATCTCAGAGACCAAACAAGCATTCAATTGCAACTGAAACTTTAGGAGGAAATTTTAGTGATGATCACAGATGTATGTACAGGAGCACAGCACAATCGTAACAGAAAGGCTGGAGAAAAACCTTCTATTTTCACTAATCTACGAGAACTCCTGAAACATCCATTTCAGTCTTACAAAATTATACCAGCATATCTCATGGGCTCTACCCGAATTCACTCCTGATTTTAACAGCATACAGACAATGGGTCACTGACTCTCAGCTACAGGTGTAGCTATCCAGACAATCATTAAGTCGTGGATTTCAAAGACCACTTTAAAGAAACTGATTTGTCAGGAATGTCTGCGCATCTAGGAGGCACAGGGAAATCTGTTGCTGAAATATTTCCCAACACATAGCCGGAACTTCGTTTTATGCTATTCAGTACAGAGAAACACTACAAATATAAGAAGTTCACATCCCCTCGATGTTGAAGGAACAATGTGCATGCCACGCATCATACAGATGTAACTTTTAATATATTTTTAAAAAATTAAAAATGTTGCTAGTACTAGTGATAAGCACTTTATGACTTTGTTTTCATTCAGAAAGGGACTCGGCAGAAGCGATAAACCCAGCCAAAGCGGCAGCTGCGCCTAAGCGCGACTCCCGACCCGATTTCCGTCACCGGGCTGCCGGGAGCTGTACTCCCGCAGGTTTGCGGGGCTGGCAGCCGGCAGTCGGAGCGGGCATGGAGAGGCAGCGGGCTCCAGCGGCCCCGCGGGACCACCCGGGAAGGGGGCACGGGCACCGCCGCCTCTTCCCCGACAGGGACCCGACCCCATGGGGCAGCCGCGGGGCTCCGCCGGGCGGGGGCCGGGGCCGGGGCCAGACGAGGGGCACTCACCTCGGGGGCCGTCAGGCGGCGGATGCTCTCGCCCAGCGAGTCCAGGTTGACCCGCCGGCGACGCGGAGCGCGGCGCGCCCCGGCGCTGGCCGCGGCAGCGGCGGCGAA
>VZTH01008567.1:260214-273122 GCA_013397815.1 Aleadryas rufinucha | reverse complement strand
GGGGGGGGGAAAGCAGTCCTCAGAAGCCTTGGCTGGATGTTGCAGCTACTTGCAGCGAACACAGTTGTTTCTCAGCTGCCGGGCTCTGAGGAGATTCTCCCGCTGGCACGCCGGGGTCTTGCCCCGGCACCCGAGGGAGGGGGAGGGGGGGCTCGAGGCCGCTCCGAGGAGCGAAAACCTCAGCAGCCATTTTCCCCCCCCTCCTGCGGGAACGGCCAAACTCCCAGGAAGAGAGAGGCACTTCCCGTCCTCTCCAGCCTTCAAATATGGAAATTTCAAAAAGCACCAATGGTCAAACGAGCTGTCCATCAGCTCAGGCTCAACCTACCACACATAGACTTGTGTGCGTCCAAGTGATGTAGCAGATCACTGACCATTCCCCCTATGGGGGCTTCATTCTGCTCCGTGTCCCTGTCTTCAGCTCAGGGGGCTGGGTACTTACAGAGCAACTGGTCTTACTATTAAAGTCTGAGGCAAAGAAGGTATTAAGTACCTCAGTGTTTTCCCCAGCTCTTGTCACTAAAAATAAGATTCAGTTAGCAGAATAGGGAACCATATTAATTAATCAGAAGAAAATGACGAGAAAAAGAAAAAGCTGAAGGTATTTAAAGTCAGTTAAGTACAAAAATATTTCAATCAGATTTTTTGCTTTGAGGGTTTTGTTTTCAGATACGGTCAATTATTAGCATGGGGTTAAAAACACATAGAAATTGTAACATCCAGTTTTCCCATACTTGTGTCACTGGGGGATGAAAGCCACCTTTCTTCTCCCAAGTTATGAATGGAGATTAAACTATATCACCTTGTCTTGTTCAATATAAGCAAATCTTACACTCCCACTCTCAGTTTATAGGTAAGAATGCAACATTTCCATGTGTGACTAGGCCATTAAGATCTGCAGTTTCAAATACAATACTATATATTGCTTCACACTGTCTCTTGCATACTCAGTCCTCCCAAACCAGCTCATTAGCTTCAGCCCCAATTACTTCTCATCAAAATCAGATTTCCCTAAAGTTCTACCCCATGTTTCTCTAAGATCCGCTGTCTTATTCATCTCTGCCTTTGGTCCTCACCTGGAGAGTGGGTCCTGGTGCTACCTCTGGGGCTGTGTGACATGATCTACTGCAGGAGCAGTGCTGTGGCATGAAATAATACTGTTAGTCCTGGAACAGTGAAGCCAGTCAAGCAAGTGCATTGCAGACTCAGGGTTCCCACTGACTATATCCTATAGAGAGGGAAATATCCTTGTCATCTAATTAGATTGTATGCAAGATGAAGAGGTATCAAAAAGATAACAAGCCTCATCACAGACTATGGATTATCCTGGTGACTAGTAAAAATCTGCTTATTTGCTACAAACCAGACAGAATCCTGTTTAGATAACAACCCCTACTACATTTTCTGAATGTATTTTCTTCCTCTAGCAGCTAGAAATAAAGGGACACTAACACCAGTCAGTCTCAAAAAGGTTTGTCTGTGATTGTCTAATATGCAGCATTTGATTTGGTAGTGTTTGATTTAGTAGTATAAGCATGCTCTCAGATCACTTACAGACTGTCCGGGGTTACAATGCAAGATGTAACCAATAGTATGCATTCTATTACCATCTTCACAGGCTGTTAAAGCGGGTGGGGCGGTGCTCGCTATCTCCTACCATGACTCATCCCTAACAGCTCCCTCCAGGGTCTGTCTCTGTTTAGTGGGCAATCGAGGACCCACCACACGACTCATGGAATTACAGCAGCCCATTGTGAGATGCTCCACCCAGGGGGAAGGAGCCAAGAATTCCCACCTGGATATAATCTGGGGTTTGGAACAGCACAAGCACCCCTATCTACTGGATTCTCAAAGGAAAGAGCTACTACTGGACCTTCAGGTGAAGACCAGACCCTTTTCTACAGAATCATCACTTCAACAGGACCACTTCATCTGAACTGCTACCACCACCCTGACTAACAGGGTGTCAGGTTGTATCCTGGCTCTGTCAGTGTTCTTGTACTATTGCATTTCTTTTAATTTTCCTATTAAATTATAATTCTATCTTGCAATCTCCCACTGGTTTGTTTTCAAACAAGTACACAGACCTAAACATTTTTTGCAAAGAATACACTTCCTGAAAGCCTTGCTGGAAGCTCAGTAGGTGTAAATTAGCACTTCCGATGTCTTGGTAGCCACAAGCCTTTGCAACTCTTCACACATCAGCTGGTGGAAATGTAGAATCCTGTGGAGTTAATAGGCAGCTCAGCAGGGTTTTGGAGAAGCTAGGGTGACATATTGGAGTATAGATTTATAAACAGGATAAGACATATTGTCGATTTTTGTTAAGTCAGATGATGCATGGAAAGTATGAGCTAATCTGAGATACTTGGGGAGAGAAGATTCTACACTTTACTGCAGGATAATAGCAGGCATATGGGCAATTACTGCAAGCCCTAAGGTCACACAGAAAATCCTTAGCAAAGACTTTAAATCCAGGTTGAAGTCTCAATGCATACCATCACTTCTCTTTGGTTCTTTTTTCTTTTTGTTTAAGTCTGAATGTTTCAGAAAGGTTATTCAGTTCTGCATTAATCAAGCAGCATGTTTCAGCAAGTCTTGTAGGATTTGCATGAAGGGTGAGGTTACAGAGATTATTGGTATTTCCTACACCTTATCTGCAAAGCAAATCTTGATAGTAGGAAAACACAGCTTGAAGTTAGCTACGGTTGATTTCAGTGGGAATTGCTCAGCCCCCTGTGTCTCCATTTCAATGGGAGACAGCATGGGCTAACTGCACAAGATATGAATGCTCTGTCAGCTTCTAAATGGGTGACTTGTAAGAATGGAGTCAAAGCATTTCCTTGAACTTCTGCAAGTGTTTTTTTCTCTTTTTTTTTTTCCTTTTCCCCCCTTTTCTTTTAATTTGCCAATATTTTCCCTTTTTTTTTTTTTCTAATTAAATTGGCTGTAGTTCAAGAGAAAAACATCCCAGCCCATATGTCACTGTGTTCATTGCAGGCAAGTGTGGTAAAAATATAGGAACCTCTTCTATGTTTTTTCAGTAGACTGTAATAAAACTGTGTTTATTAGTTATGTGATTAAACCAAAACACCATTTTTGCTTTGTTTTAAAGAAAACTAAAACCTAGGGTCTCCAATACACAATTAGCCTTCTTAAGCAAGTAAAATAATTTTTTAAAATAAGATTTTCAAGGCTTTTTCCTCTGTCTTTCAAAATGAGGCCACATGCCTAAATTTCATTCAGAGAGTCAACGAACTGTGAATAGATTAATGCCTGTTTCACTTCCATTCCTCACTGCATTTCTGATTAGATATATGCTACTTTTCCGATAGATACAAATTATCTGGGAGGAAATGTACCACCAATACTACTATGTTTCCACCACAACAAGGAGGATTGTGTGACATCTTAAAACTGGAGTGAAGAGTGTTTTAGATTTCCACAGCCAGACTTCTGTGAGGTAGATCTCAACAGTGAACCCAGAGTGTTTCTATATTGCACCCTCACTCCAAGGTAGTAGCAAATTCCTATGGATTTGTGGGAAGCAAAACATGACAATTTCATATCTTTGCTATTGGCAACAGTTTAATGTTGGATTTTAAATGCATTTACATTAAAAGATTATTTGTGAGGGGCTACCTCCTGTAATCTGTGCACTTCATTGTTTCACAGAATTTGTGTTCACAGAACTTGTCTTCACATTTTTAAAACCTGAACTTGCTTCATACTTTTCATATCCATACTTCAGTGGCTTTTTAATATTGTGATTTCTAATGTTGACACCCAGGCAAATTTGGCTGCATATATTTTTGCACATGGATGTGCAAAGGACTACATCCCAGATCTACTTTGATTTATTCCCTATTCTCCTTACTTAAGAGCATAGGAAAGCCCATAAATACCTAAACTTACTGTCCTGGTCTGTAGTCTGTCTCTGACAACAGCCAAGATTTAGGGAAATGGGGATCTTTACAGTGTTACTTTCCCAGACATACCCTCAAAATGCTTCCAGTCTGAATGGGGGGGTGGGAGTAGGGGTGGTGTGTTATTTTTTTCTGGTGGATGACCTCATGGAAAGCAGCTCTGCAGAGAAGGACCTGGGAGTCCTGCTGGACAACAAGCTGTCCGTAAGCCAGCAGTGTGTCCTTGTGGCCAAGAAATTCAATGATATTCTGGGTTGCATTAGGAAGAGCAGTGCCAGCAGGTTGAAGAAAATGATCCTGCCCTCCTACACTGTCCTGGTGAGGCACATCTGGAGTGCTGTATCCAGTTCTGGGCTCCGCAAGAAAACAGAGATATGGAGCTCCTGGAGCAGGTTGATGACTAAAGGGCTAGAATATCTCTCTTATGAAGATAGCCTGAAGCAGTTGGGCCTGTTCTGCCTTGAGAAGAGAAGACAGAGAGGGGACCTCATCAGTGTCCATCAGTATCTGAAGGGAGGATGTCAGGAGGATGGACCAGGCTCTGCTTGGTGGTGCCAAGCAATAGGACAAGAGGCAATGGGCAGAAACTGAGGTGCAGGAAGTTCCACCTGAACATGATGAAGAACTTTCTGTTGTGGGTGACCATGGAACAGGTTGCCCAGAGAGGGTGTGGAGTCTCCATCACTGGAGATATTAAAAAACTGTCTGGACACCATCCTGTGCTGTGTCCTCTAGGAGGACCCTGAATGAACAGTGAAGTTGACCAGATAAGTCACTGTGGTCTCTTCCCATTCTGCGATTCTGTGATTAGGACATTTTTACCTTTAGTAATGCTTGATGAACTTGTTTTTCATGTTTTCTAATAATTTATGAGCTATATTTTTAGAACTCATAAACATTTGGATTCTATATTACCTCACGGTACCATTTTTAAAGCTTTAGTTTTGGAAAGCTGCTTCTCTTCGATGCCTGTTTATTGAGAAGATGTGGAAAAAAAGGAAACCTGAATTTCATATAGCAGTCAAGATGTCAATTCACCATAGGTTTAAGCAGGAGCATATTAACATGTTGCATTTTGCTCTCTACTTTTTTTTAATCGTTCTTATGGTCTTGTTTACCATAGTGCCATCCAAAGAGTCTCAAGTAACTTCTTCTTGAACAGCAGCAGCTGATTTAGAGACTCTGAAATAACAGGTGCAATTCATAGTTACTAAGAATGTAAATGTCTTATTTTTTCTAGCCATAAATAAAGGTATTGCTATTATTTTGGTTACAGATTACTTCCTTTTAATTTACATATTTTATAATATTAATTAAATTGGAACTGATATTCTACTAATATCATATTTTTATATAATCTTGGCCAAAATATTTCTTGCTCACTTTTTCCAGAGAATCTTGGATGTAAATTTCTCCCTAAGAAATCTGTGATTGCTCTTTTGCTTTGAAAGCTATAAATAGCTCATTACATTTCCAGATTAAACTTGTCATCTGTTGCCAAAATGGAAGCAAGTGGTATAAATTAACTAATGATTATTGTGCAGAACTTCTGACGTACTTCAAGTGGTAATTGTTCATATGTTTTACTCTTTTATATGTATTCTCAACCTGCAAATATTTATCTTTGTTCTTATGTCTTGAAATTGAGTCTGTTTTGAATGCACACATTCCATATTTAGCAACTCCCTATATTAATGTTTTTAGTGTTTGTAACCTACTTCACATAGATAAATTCCACATTCTCCACTTTTTTGAGTACTCAGTGTAGAGATATATTAAAATTTGTTGAAGAAAAATCTGAATAAGAGAGAATGGGTCTGTATACAACAACTGTACTGTCTCTGAAATGGAGAAAAGAAACCAAACTGGAAATACATTATTTTTCTATGTCTTCCTTTGCTAACTACTTAGTCCAGATTATGTGGCAAGGCAGAGTTTATGTAGCTCCTTTTATGACTCTAATTCTTCTTAAAAAATTTGGAATTTAGCCTATTGAAACTGCCAGAAGCTACTATCAGGGACAGGGATGTGTATTAATGACATGACTGTATAGCATCCCAGATATTTTATTTTGATTAAGTATCACACTGCTTATAAAATGCAACTGTTGTCCTGTTGAAATTAATGATTTTCTCATTAAACTCTAATTGTGCAAGCTATTTTACATCTTGTTTTCACATAGTCTCCATACAGATGAATGGTCCCTTACAGACTGTGATTCAGATGAAATAAACAACTCTGAATTTCAGCAACCTTAGATTCTCATAGAAATTTTCACCAGGTTTAACTGTGTTGGTTGCAAGATGCTTAATCCCAAACTGAATTTTTTTTTTGTAATAATCATAACTGTTATAAGGATTTGAAGTTTATAGTAAATATGAACAAAAGTATAAAGACTCATTCTCTCAATAGTTCACCTAAGGTTTACTTGTGATTAGAGTTTGATTTTTTTTTTCGTGTATCATTAATGCTTGTGTATGTGGGTGTGTCTATGTCTGTATGTCTGTGTGTCAGGATCTCAGTAATTTTTACTTGCAAAACAACAAAGAATCTTGACAACAGTTAACAGAGCACAAACAGCAAGAATAATAGATCTAGACTCACACAAGAAATTCTGTTCCTGAAAACCACAGCCTTGTAGTGTACGACAATTTAAAATAACAAATGAATAGGCAGCATTTGGAAAAAATCTGCAAATAGGATGGTGAAGGATGTGTGATTGTCCTGAAGAGCAACAGCATGCAGCTTCACAACTTTTTTCCATTTTAGCCCCTGCAATCACTTCCAAGGGGCTACTTTCTGCATTCAATTGCTCCAGAGGTCTGTGGGATAGCAATATGACTTCCTTCAGCATGTCTCTCTTGTTTTGAGTATGGGTGCTCCGAAGGGAAGGCACACATCAGGCTCTGAACAGAACTCGGGAAGGGGAGCAGCTGATGTATCAGCAAGAGTCCTATTACATGCTGACTCTGACCTTCAGGCAGAAACCTATTCCAGTGTTGTACATTTGTTTAACTGTTGCAAGCATTCAAAAGAGCACTCATTTTTATCTGATGAGAAATACAAGATGCTTTGTTTCAAATAGATGCTACCTCCTTTGCCTGAAATACATCTTTCCATTCTTGAGTATAGAAGTCAAGGAAACACTAAATATCAAGGACAAAGGATACAAATCAGAATAGTTTCAGACAAAAGGTAAACTGTTACAAAGACAGATGTAAAGTAATCTCTATAAGAATTTATAAACAAAGGAGTAGATCCTGGAAGTATTAACAACATAGAGTTGTTAAATTTTAAGGCTTGCTAGATCATTTTCTCCTAAAATCCAAAAGACATCTACTTTGGGCTGTATGAGTAACTTGGCACTGTTAACAGGAAAAGGATTAGAGATTAGTGATTATTAAGTAATTCTTCTTTAGTACTTTAGGTATGAGTGATACCCAGTTCCCAGCATACTCCTTGGGAACATGATGAACATAGTTTGAATAGGCTACCACAAAATAAAATATTCCTGAATGTTACTCTTCCTAAAGTCATGTTTCATATCATTAAGCAATTAGAATTCCTAGATTCTTAACCTGTCTCTGGTGAAAATAAGCATCAACAGCTTGTTTTTAATTATCTATATTACTATACTGCTTTTAAGATCTGTTCATAGTCCATAGATATGGTACACCAAAAATTCCTAACCTTTCTCAGAAACTGGGAAGATCTCACACACATCTCATCCTGGGATGACCTGCAGTGGGTCCCTTTCAAATCAGCATATTCTATGATTCTATATTAGATAGGCAGCAATGTGCCTTCATATTTTGATCAAAGCTATGAGTTTTGACAAAAATTATGCTCCTCATGGATGAATACTGACATTAACATTGTTTAATATTTTCTTCTATGCTCTAGACCTTGGGAAAGAATGCACCCTTAGCAAGTCTGTGGGTGACACCAAATTGTTGCCTTCCAGAGGAATGTTAACATGAAGGAGATATTGTCCCATTAGGAATTTCTTAGGGAGTTCAGAAAAGTCCTGCACTTGGAGGAGAATGACTCCGTGAAATTCTCCAGGCTGAGCAACATCTCTGTAGAGACAGAATCTGGGTGTTGTGTGATCAACATACTGAACATGGATCAGCAGTGTGTTCCTTTGGGATGGTGAATTCTAACCAGATACAGCATCAAAAGTATTGCTAGCAGGTTGAGGGAAGCTATTAGTCCCCTCTATGACCCTGCATCAGGAAGGGTCCACTTTTGAAACAGAAATATCAGCAAATAGAGATGACTGTCAAAGTGCCACCAAGATGTGTGGGAAATGGAACAGAAGACATACAAGGTCTAGTTGAGGGATATCATTTGTTCAGCTTAAGAAGAAATGTAGCCGAGAGTCTAATAATCTTCAGGTATCTACTGGTGGGAGGTGAAAAACTGAATGTTGACAGACTATTATTGAAAGTACACAACAACAAAGCTGAGTGGTGCTGTTGACACATCCTAAAGGATGGGGTGCCATCCAGAAGGACTGGCTAAAGACAGGCTAAAGAAGTGGATACATAGGAATCTCATGTGGTTTAACAAGACCAAGTACAAGATTCTGCACCCAGGTTGGGGCAACCCCCTGCATCAACACAGGCTGGAGAATGAACAGATTTAAAGTCCAAGGAAGACTTAGGGTGCTGGTGGATGAGAGACTGGACGTGACCCGGCAATGTGCACTTGCAGCACAGAAAGCCAAACATGTCCAGGGCTGTATTCAAAGCAGCGTGGCCAGCAGGGCGAGGGAGGGGATTCTGTCCCTCTGCTCTGCTCTGGTGAGACCCCACCTGCAGTGTTGCATCTAGCGCTGGGGTCCTCAGCACAGAAAGGACATCGACCTGTTGGATGGAGTCCAGAGGAGGTCACCAAGTTGACCAAAGGGATGGAGCACCTCTCCTATAAGGAAAGGCTGAGAGAATTCGGTTTGTTCAGTCTGGAAAACAGAAATCTTCAGGGTGACCTAATTGCAGCCTTCCAGTATCGGAAGGGAACTTGCACGAAAGATGACATACGACTATTTACAAGAGCATGTAGTGAGAGGAAAAAAGGGAATGAGTTCAAATTGAAAGAGCAGGTTTAGATTAGATATTAGGAAAAAATTCTTTACTGTGAGGGTGGTGGGACACAGGAACAGGTTGTCTAGTGTAGTTGTGGATGCCCCATCCTTGGAGGTGTTCAAGGCAAGGTTAGATGTGGCTCTGAGCAACCTGGTCTAGTTGAAGGTGTCCTTTCACGGACAACCCCCGTGAAAGGGTTGGAAGTAGACGATCTTCAAAGTCCCCTTCCAAACCAAACCATTCTGTGATTTAAACAAAAGACAATGGTCACAACCTGTAACAGAAATTCCAACAGTGTATGAAGAAAAAACATTTTCATGAGACTGTTTAAACACAAGAGCAGAGATGCTGTGGAGTCTTAATAGAGATTTTCATAATTTGTCTGACTTTTTGAAACTAGCTCTTCACTGAGCAGGTTGTCATGACCCCAGAAGTTCCTTCCAACCAAATTTTTTGATGATGCTGTGATTTTATCCCTAGATCTGGGATACATGCCATTCTTAAATCTGAAATTTTTAGTTTTAAGAGAAGTTATCAGGTTTGCTAGAAGATTCCTGAATAATTTTTCATGGCTGGTGATGCATAGGAGATCATTCTGTAAGTGGTTATCTGCTCTGGCCTAATTTTTAAAACAGTGTCAAGGGTAGTTAATATATGGGACCTACCAGTGTCCACTACTATCATGTGGAAAAAAAGAGGTGTAGAAATAATCAGCTGGTTGCTCATTTTCTTAAAATGGAAATTAAAAACTAAAAGCCAGGAGAAGACATTACTCTGATTGCATTCTTTACGTAAAAAAAATTATGTGCAAAAGATACGTGAATTAAGGTGCTAGAGGAGTCATATGCCCAAACAGCATATCTAAAATAAGAAAAAATTAATCCAAGTCTTCATTTCCAGATGGAAAATCATATGAAAAGACAGTCATGAATGAAATAAAATAATTATTTTCATGTAACCAGTACATTCTTTTCAAAGGAACAGTTGCCAGTTAATTACAGGTTACGGACTCTTTTTATACATCGTGGAATGATTCGTGAGGGCATTTGAGGGCAGAGTTCACAGTAAGGGGCAGACATTGAGATTATCAGATGATGTAATCAGTCCTTTTTGCTTCTTTCAAGATACATCTCTGTATTCCATCAGAAAATCTAGTGAACAAATACCAAATATACAGCTTCACAGTTATCATGTGTTTGTATTTAACTTTTAAATATTATAGTAAATTGAATTTAATTCTGCCACTGAAACCAGTTCTACAGGTCTGCAGCATTAAGCAGAGGAACTGGATTTTGTTTCCTATTGGTTTTATATCATTCCCCAAGCCTTTGCAAGTACAGCAGCAACAAAAAATGGTAGCCTGAAGCTATTCCACAACAAACTGTGATCTTGTCAGATCTTATCAGCTCAGACAAGTTGGTCCTGGTCTGTAGCTGGGGTGACTGCAGCAGGGAAAAAATGAAGTTAAGGGATGCTTCTATCTTTTGAGTTTCAGCCTGGTACAGCTACAGAAAATGGTTTTAATCTTGACTCCATGTTTTCCAGCTGATTTTTTTCCTGATTTAAGTTGTCTGTCCCTGCCTTTCCTGGGTTTGAGAATACTGAGTTCTAGCTTTCTCTGTGGGTGAGAAGGCAGAAAGATGTGATTAAAACCCTGCTCTTCTGATACATATAGGGAATATGTTAGTTTTATATGGTTCTATGGCTGCATACTACTCCTATGGAAATAATTTAGTAGAATGTTTTTTTCTAATCTTTAGAAAGAACTTTTGGGTAACAATGATGGACAGGAAAATAAAAAGAAGACTAGATGATGGAAAATTCTATGTAGAGAAGAAGCATGGACAGACTAAAAAAGCAAAATATATGAAGAAATATATCAATATCTTGTTAATCTGAATTCTTGCTTAAAATTAATGAAGAGGGGGGTTAACTCTGTGTATTCCTGGCTTCATTACACACATGGTTTGATGTGCAATGAAGGATCTAATATAATAGGGTATGCTGGGATTTGAAAGGGAAAGAATGATACATGGTTGACAATGTAGGAGGAAAGAAAAAAAAATACACACACAAAGGATAGAAAGAAAAAATAAGAAAATAAGAGTGATAAAAAAAGACTAAAGATGACTTAAAGTGAACTAAAAGACAAAAGAAAAAAGGAAATATTTGAAAAAGAATGAAAAAAGGCAACCCAGTCTTGTATTAGATGTAACCATAATGTTAAGACCCATTGTCCACATGTAACCACCTACAAACTAGCATCTAATCTCAAGTATCTTAACCTCGAAGCAAGTCCCAGCTGAAGTGTTTAAAAACATCAACAATATGAATATGTTTTCTGTAGCTGATGTCTTCAAAATTTATCTGCTACCAGAGATTTCCCTGCTTTTGGTCTTCCTCATGAGTCCTATTTCTTCCATAAAAATAAAAAAGCCACCTAATAATTAGACTGAAGGTACATGTAGCACACCTCTTTCTTTTGGTAACACCCAGAAGCTGATAATTAAAGACCAAAAGAAAAACTCTTGATTTGTAAATATTATTGAAATCCAAAACATGTTCACCATTATACAGAACAGACGGACTACTTGAGTTTTCTTCCTGTTCTCATTCTCTCTTGAGGAGACCTGAGGCACTTTATTTTCTGGGGCATCTGAACACTTCACTGTGTAGCTCAGAGGGAAAAGTCTGTTTCCTCAGCATCCCTCTTTAATAATTTCTGTCATTCTGAGGCAATGTGCCTCTTGTGAAAAGGTATGGGGACAAAAGCAATTTTTGGGATAGGACTAGTTCTCTTCAATACTGAAGTCTGCAATTTCGTGTGGCCTTTACTGTATGGAAGATGTCCAGAATTCGTCTGTGTGAGGATGAAACATAACATACTACTTTTCAGAATGCTCTTAAGTCAAAAAACATGCTCAGTTTATGTTTCATTTACTAACTGAGCCCCAAATAAAATTCTTGTTCAGATTCATTATAGCAAAATATAATAGTAAAGGAAAAAAGAAAGAGAGAGAGAAAGACTGACAGAATTGCAGAATCATAGATTATGCTGAATTGGAAGGAACCCACCAGGATCATCAAGTTAAGCTCCTGGCCCAGCACAGCACCACCCCCAAGCGTCACACCATGTGCCTGAGAGCATTGTCCAAACCCTTGAACGCTGTCAGGCTGGTGCTGTGACCACTTCTCTGGGGAGCCTGTTCCAGTGCCCAGCCACCCTCTGGGCAAAGAATCTGTTCCTAATACCCAACGTAAACCTCCTTGACACAACTTCAGGCCATTCCCTTTGGTCCTGTCACTGGTCACCACAGAGAAGAGATCAGTGCCTGCCCTTCCTCTGCCCCTCATGAGGAAGATGTAACTGCAATGAGGTTTCCCCTCAGCCTCCCTCCTCTTCTTCAGGCTGAACAGACCAAGTGACTTCAGCTTCCCCTCAAGGCCTTTCCCCATTCTCATGGCCCTCCTTTGTACACTTTCTAATAGCTTAATGTCTTTTTTTATATTGCAGTGCCCAAAACTGCACACAGGACTTGAGATGAGGCTGCCCCAGTGCACAATGTCCTCCCTTGCCTGGCTGGTGATGGTGTGCCTGATGCCCCCAGGACACACTTGGCCCTCCTGGATACCAGGGCACTGCTGACTCATGTTCACTTGCATCAACCAGGACCCCCAGGTCTCTCTCTGCAGCACTGCTCTCCAGCCTCTCATTCCCCAGTCTGTCCACACATCCTGGGTTGCCCCATCCCAGGTGCAGATTCCATCACTTTCCCTTGTTGAAGGTGATTGCCCAGTCCTCTAATTTGTCAAGGTGTCTCTGCAGGGTCTCCCTGCCTTCGACAGAGGGTTTTGTATCAGCTCCCTGTTTTGCATCAGCTGTGAACTTGCTTAA
>VZTH01008567.1:192284-259097 GCA_013397815.1 Aleadryas rufinucha | reverse complement strand
GTGATGGTGTGCCTGATGCCCCCAGGACACACTTGGCCCTCCTGGATACCAGGGCACTGCTGACTCATGTTCACTTGCATCAACCAGGACCCCCAGGTCTCTCTCTGCAGCACTGCTCTCCAGCCTCTCATTCCCCAGTCTGTCCACACATCCTGGGTTGCCCCATCCCAGGTGCAGATTCCATCACTTTCCCTTGTTGAAGGTGATTGCCCAGTCCTCTAATTTGTCAAGGTGTCTCTGCAGGGTCTCCCTGCCTTCGACAGAGGGTTTTGTATCAGCTCCCTGTTTTGCATCAGCTGTGAACTTGCTTAATATCCCTTCCAGTCCTGCATCCAAGAAATATTTGAAGATGTTGAAGAGCACAGGGCTGAGGAGGGAGCCCTGCAGAACCCCACTAGTAACAGGTCCCCAGTCAGATGTCACCCCCTTCACTGTAACCCTTTGTGCCCGACCAGTGAGCCACTTGCTCACCCATCACATGATGTGTTTATGCAGCTGTGGCTGGACATTTTGTACTGAAGGATCCTGTGAGAGACAGTCTCAAAAGCTTTACTGAAATCCAAAAAGATTACATCAAAGAGCAGTTCTTCACAATACGGGGGAATCAATAAACTACAGAAAATATATCACTTAGCATGTACTTTCTGTAAGCAAATTTTGGTAAAATCAAATAAAGTTTCAGAGAAATCTAAGCTATTCATAGGAGTGTGCAAATCCTGGAAAAATAAATATAATGTATATAAAAAAATCTAGATCTCTTTGCCCAGGAGGTTCAAGAAGAGTACTGTGAGGGCTCTTTCAGTCCCACTGTGTTATAAACCAGAAACCATAGTAATCTTTGAAAGTGGTTCCCCAGAGAAAAGGGAACCATAGTGTGCTCTTTCTGAGCCACCACAGCTTCTTTTTTTGATACAGTACTGTTCCTTTTAGATATATTTGTTAATAGAGCTCATTGATTTCTCTTGAGATTTCTATCAAATAGCACCTTGGTAAGTTTATAAGGTGAAGCATGGGAGATATTGCTGTTATTATTTCATGACCTGGAAGACCTTTCCCAGATTTAGAAAGTAATCCTAAACCATCAGGGCTCAGTCTGCACTGTGATGCATATAAGCCTTTAGAAATGTTGAAGGAGCATCCTTGCAATTCATGCAAGTATCTGTCATTAATGTCAGCATATCTAATTGAAGGGTGCTGCTCAATTCTCTGAGAATTTTTCATTGCTTTAAATATGTGGCACATATATATCAAATCTTAATATATATCAAATCGTAATACCTGCCAAGAAGAAGTAATTCCCTTTGTGAAATAAAAACATATTTTTATTCCTTTTAAGTGTTTGTCTCTGTGATTGTCTTTAGTACAGCCATCATAAGGAATGAGAAATAGGAACATCTCTTTTATAGTCTGAAAATTTAAGTTCCTGTGGTTTATTGCAACTACCTTCAAGTGTTACAATATTGATTATGTAAATATCTGTTGCTGCTCTGAGTATTTTCCTGCTGACTGACAGATTCCATTACTTTATCTGCTGAGGAATTCAGATTTGTTAAAGTTATGAAAAACAGCACTGTGAACGAATCATCAATCTCCTTCCATTGTTAGCACTGAGATGTTATGGAGACAGCTGGCATTTCCTTGACACGTTGTACGATGTCCCCAAAATCTCTCATCTTTCTAGACTTGACAGAAAGAAAATTAATCGTGCAGACAGTGATTTGTCATTTTGAGGATTATCCCGGCAGCCCAGTAACACTGAAAGTACTAAATGTGCTGTTCGCCATAGTAATCTGCGCACAGATTCCGCAGTGACATAAGGACCAAAGTGGCATTTGGTGGGTGGCATGGGGAGGTCAATCGGCCTCTGTAACGAGTGGGCACTCGGAGCACCAGCACGTCCGGCCCGGGCGCCGCCCGTGCTGCCTTAAGATGGCAGCAGAGTTCTTTGGCTGCGGCAGCGCCGTGCGGGCTGGGCTTGGCATCCTGAAGAGCGGGGGGAGGTTTGTACATGACTTCTGTAACACGGTGGGAAATTAAATAGGGACAAGAACTTTTAAATAATAATTTTGTGTTTCATCTAACGGTATCGTTGTATTTTTTAGAAGGAAATAGCTACTGTTAAGGTATGACAACCTCTTTAAAAACTGAAATATCTGAAGTGATAGAAAGAATGATATTGCAGAAATGAATTATAAATCACATCTTCAAAAGGGACTTTGCATTTCCTCTCTGGAATACTGTATTCATTTGCTGTTTCTTTTTTAGATAGATACACAAGTCTTAATACTAGCCTTAACATATTGATCACTTGATTTTAAATTAGGATTGTGGAATTAAAGTCAAATTAATGTAGGAAGGCCTACAGCTGTTCAAAGACATTCATTAAAGAAAATCAGCTCTTCAACTTGGAAAAGAAATTAAAATTATTAAAACCAGAGTGAGACAACTAACTTCATTCTCTACATTTCACTCAAAAGCTAGTGATGTGTTTGTCAGGTGTGCAAACAGAGCCTGGATGCCTATCCAGTAGTAAATACAAAATGTGTATAGGTCTCTTACATTGAAGATTTGTGAAATTTTATGAAGCTTTTCATAGTGCCCGCTGTTTTTGTGTTATATTCTTTAGGGAGAGCAAGTTTGTGGTCCCAGTTCCTATCCCTTCACCACAGTCCCAACAGGTTGTGGCACGTAAGTGCTGTATGGCTGCATTTCTGTTTATTTCATGAAGCCATCTGTGAACAAAAACAAATCTGATGGTTGGTCCCAAAGGAATGGAGAATTATTTGCTTCTTTAAGTTGTTCAGTAAGGCACAGTAAGTCTCAGTATATAATTCTAAGACAGGGACTGCAGCTGTAATTTGCCTCTGTAAAGTTGGAAGCTTGATGGGTCTCTGCCCTCTACCATTAAAAAACAGCCCCACATGTTAGTTTCTTCAGATCTGACTATCTAAGAACAGGGAGAAAAACAGATATAAAACCTGGTCCTTGTTTTAATCTCAAGTGCTTTGGGGGTGATAAAGGCACCTATTATCCCTTTTAAGTTATTTATTTGTTAATTTAATCCATGACATTGATCTCATTTGTGTCAAGTCTGCATAATGAAATCAGACTATTAGTTTAATGTTTCAATCAGTAATTTGCATACTAGGGATTCAATCTGCCATGCTTACATAATGAAACCAGGAGCGGCCTGAGCCACTCAGCACTGATGTAGAGCACCATATAGATTAAAAAACCCCCACATTTATATGAAAAAAATATGAGCCAGAACACATTTGTGTGTGTGTCATTCAGCTGACATAGGCAAAAGAAAGTTAGGTGCTTAAACTGTAAATTATAGCTCTGATTTTCTATAGAACTGTGCACAGCCTGTGTCCTGTAATCTGTGAATTTCTCATTGTTATTCTCTCTTCCGTCATCCTAGTAGTTCAGTCTTTAAAAGAATGCTGTAGAAAACAGTGTGCTGCTCATTTCTTCCTTTATATTCATCTCAAATGAATATCTGTTTGTGCAGCCAGTACGTGCACATTTTCCTGCAAATATAATGTAATCTTGATTTGAACAAACAGCTGCCTCAGTCCCTCTTTGACATTGAGTGCTAAACACACACATTTCATCCTGCTTAGTAGTTATGAAGACAGAGATGTGGAGAAAAGGCTACAGCTAACATGGTTTATGCAAAATCTGTGGTTGCATTGGCAGAATTGCTGCCCAGGATGGGATAGTGACAGAAAGGATCACTATTCTGTTCCCACTTTTGTCATCCATTGTGACTCAAACCAAACCAACGGGATGCTCATAATATTTTCTTCTGAAGGTGTTTCATTTTGTAGAAGTTAATTAATAAGAAGACTACTAAACATTAGTGAAACTATAGGCTACTGTTGATATTCAGGCACTCAGCTGAGAAACACCTTAGCTAGAAGCCTAGTCCTGGGTGCAGCTCATTTTTAGGCATCTATTCAAAGTGAATGACCAGGATTTTCAGAAGGATTTGGAGAAGATAGGATTACAAAACGCAAGGTAGATGGCAAATGGTTCTGTGGATCTACCTCTGTCTTTTCTTGTAAAAACGCTCAAATAAAATATATTGTGTCCAAAATAGGGAAATTAAGCTGGTGAAGGGTCTGGAGCACAAGTCTGATGAGGAGCAGCTGAGGGAGCTGGGGTTGTTCAGCCTGGAAAAAAGGAGGCTCAGGAGACCTCATCCCTCTCTGCAACTCCCTGAAAGGAAGTTGTAGACAGGTGGGTGTTCTCTTCTCCCAGGTTTAATATCCTTTCAGTTTCATAGTGTGATTTTATTTCTTTATCTACTTGTTTGTATTTTGCTTTTGATTAAGCCATACGAGTACTACCCTCATCAGTTATTTTTAGAAATAGACAGCTTTTCCTGCACCCAGAATGTACCCAGTACTTTTGGAACAGGAGATAGTCACCGACATCACACATTTAAATCAGGAATGCAAAATGACCTCTATAGAGCTATGCTGATTTACCAGATTTTCATGATATTGGTGTACAGCTGTCAGTGATTCTTAATTTACAGCAACTATGTCAAGCTATTAGCATGCATCAGCATTCACCTGTAGGGTAGTTTGGGAATGCAAAAATAATATTATAAATATCTAAAAGTCTGGTTTTGGCTAAATTTCATGGTTTTATAAATTTTACTATCAAAATAGTGTATTAGGCATTTTGTGATGAGTGATTTTTAAACTGAATCTTTATTTCTTCGTATAAATGTTTAATAGCCTTAAATGAGTCTGGTTATCTCCTGAGTTAGTCCCTGACTGTGTTCTGAAATTCATAATGTTAAAGTACATGCTGTAAAACCTGTGCTTTATTTGTATGGATGAAATGATCACAAGCCACAGCTAAGCTTCCCAACCTGACAGTGTATATGAAGGATGTTAAAAATGTCTGCATGATAATGTGGACCAAAGAATGCCATATCAAGCTTTTAGAAAAGCCTTCAAAATTGGGAAATATACCACAAATATGTGGTAGGCATGGAAATTACATTTCTAGTTAATGAGACACCTATAGAATAATTCAGTTTGGGAATTGAAAATGATTTTTCAAGGGATTGATTTAAATGAGTTAAAGCAAGAATACTCAGAATAAATGCTAAAAGGTGAATAAAATTGTGTATACTTTCAGAAATTCTGCTATTTTGGCACTGCAGTGCTGCATCTAAATTACAAATGAGCTCAAGGGCAGGGTACAAGAGCAAAGACTGCATGTCATTTATGTGGGTTAAGGAATACACCTCATACAGAACTAAGGATTTATTGTTAGATTAATTAAAGTATTATCAATCTAGTGAAGGAGATATTATTAACTCAGTCACAATTAATTACTGTAACAGCTTATAATGACAGAATTGAAACTGATAAAGACAAACATTTTAGTATCAACCCTCTTCCCTGGTGTTAGGCTCACCTTTAAAGCCTGCCCAGCATGCTAAGGTCAAAGGCACTAATATTCCTCAGGAAGGAGACACAGGTATGGTGAGTTGTCAACATCCTGGCTCATTTGGCAATAAACTTCTTTTATTGATGGAGGATTTCATCCTTCTTGCTCTTCAGTCTACTTAAAACTCTGTTTATATGTTTGCTGACAGTCTACTTACTTCATCTTTATTCACAGAGTCCCATTTTCATGTGCTGTTGAGTTTTATTATATATGCGATGTTTTGCATACACTGCATATTCATTCTTTGCTGCTTTGTTTTCCTCAAAACCATTTTTTAATTCCCAGTTAATAAGGCTTCATGCCTTTAGTGAATAGCAACTGAACATTTGTGACACATTTTTGTGGCCCTGGGCCGACCAGTATCATGTTTTCAAGGCCTACATCATGATCTTTACTCATACTGTCAGGGTCTCTGTTTCAGGCTCTTGATTTTCTTCGACACCCTTCAAGCTGTGGTTTTCTGATAACAACTAATATTTTGTTACCACAAACTAATCTGAGAAACATCCATTCTGGAGTCACACTGAATTGATCAGTCTGCAAAAAAATGATCTACTGACCCATTTCAGATATATATCTATCCATAGATATTACAGGTACAGAAATTATACTGTAGTTACTTAATGTTATTAATATCTAATGGTTACATTGACATCACTGATATCAATATTTCTTTGCTCCAACGTAGTGCTTATATGCTAACTGAAACTGCCATTCTAAAATCTATTATACCATTCTAATATCTGCTACTCTGCTGTAATATAATGTCAGCAGTTCCAAGTGTATCCTCACGTACATCACTGTTGTCCTTCCAGTTACCCATATATTCACCCATGAACTCCTATACAAACAATTAATCTTCATATATACAGGTGCATTAGTGTGGCCTTCCAGAAAATTTTTCCTTGAAATATGAACAAAAAATCGAAGGCAATAATCGTTTAAGAAAGTTTCAAAAGCTTGACTGGCTCTCCAGATTTGTGGAGTGTTGGGGCTTTAGGAGTTCTCCTTTTGTTTTTTTCTCTTAAGGAGTTTTTCCCCTTACATGTTGCTAGGAGACAATAACGACTGGATACTTGAGAGAAACAAAAGACAGAGCCAAGCTCAGGGGAGGGGTCCAGCTGGTTCCTCTCTCTTTTACCTGGGGGTTTCTCCGAGGGCAGAGATGCCGCGAGATTTGGACTGGGGAAAAGGGGTTGGGTGGAGCCCCTACCGCTGCTGTGCTCCCGTTCAGAAGGGAGAGAAGCTGCGGTCGCTATAGGGAGAATCCATCACTGCTGTGGGATTCTGCCTTCTGCTGCCTTCATTCTACCGTGAGTGGAGCTCTGCTAGTGGGAGCAGATGTTGCATTGGGACACTATTTAACACCCTACCTCACTAAAAGAGGGACTTTTCACCATCTGCTCAGGTGTCTCGGGAAGAACTCCAGGATCCCGAGCCCGCCTTTCCCTGCCCTGCTGGGAGCCGGGCTGTGGCTGCCCTGCCCCTG
This sequence comes from Aleadryas rufinucha, assembly GCA_013397815.1. NCBI lineage: Eukaryota > Metazoa > Chordata > Aves > Passeriformes > Aleadryas > Aleadryas rufinucha. Next base: position 252,133 of record VZTH01008567.1, on the reverse strand, counting down.
CCGTTCCTTTGCCACCGCACCTCCTGCCTGCTGAGACCTCCCGGGGTTCCCACTGCAGCTGTGGAGCTTGATACATCTCATCTACCATACGGGATTTTGTGCTCATTCCTGCCGTTCCAGTTTGCTGCTCCCAGAGGCCCTGCTGGGGCACCGGGATCGGCTGCTCCAGGGGTTTGTGAAGCCTTTCTTCCATCCCTTCCCGGCTTGCCCAAGCCGCCATTCCCGCGTGGTGCCCGAGCTCGCTCCGGAGCGCCCCCTGCAGGCGCGGGGGAACCATCGCACCCGCCCTGCTCACCGGGAGCCGCCAGCGCCCCCTGCCGGCTGTGAGCGTCACTGCACCGAAGGGGAAAGGGCCTGAGAGCCGAGAGAGGCTGGCACTGGGTTACTGCTTCTGTTTGGTATCACTGCCATAGCTTTTGTGGTTTGTTTGCCTTGTTCTATATACACATATTAGTAAAGAACTGTTATTCCTATTTCTCATATCTTTGTCTGAAAGCCCCTTAATTTCAAAATTATAATAATTCGGAGGGAAGAGGTTTACACTTTTCATTCCATGGGGGGCTCCTGCCTTCCTTAGCAGACACCTGTCTTTCAGACAAAGACATGGAGTAAAATCATAGCCAGTGAACCAGGGGGCATGGAGAGATGTGTCACTGGGCTTTTCCAGAGGCCTTTCTGTTTGGTCCTGGCAGGCAGCACGTTGTTCTGTTGTCTGGTGTCACTTCCCTGCCTTTGTCAAGTGTTGTGTGCTGTTGAAAATATAAGTCACTGCCACACAGAGTGAGAAACATCCTCTCTTGAATGAAGTTTAGTGTTAGTGAAATGACTATTTTCATTCTGTTTAATTCTGCTGCATGATAGGCTTTTACACTTTCAGCAAGCTAATGCAAACAGGATGAATTAGCAGTTGCTGCTAAAGTTTTCAGCTTCACATGTATTTTGTGAAGTCAAATCTATTCTGTCTCTGTGCTTTGGGGAGCATTAAATGTTGTCAAGGAATCACAGATGAGTTGATGCTTAACCATTGGGGAAGCTGCATCTCCTGGCCTAGAAACTCCAGGCTACAAACAGACAAATATCTAACACAAACAGCCACACCAAGAATTGCTCTCACAGGATAAGACATTTTATTTTCAGTATAATATCTTTATGAGAAAAAGAAGTTAAGAAATTACAAAGTGATCATAACTAAAAGAAATAATATCTATGGTTTGTAGAGTGAAGAAGATTTACCAGCAATCTTGTATCATTCTCATTTCAGCGTGGAAGAAAATACCAGCTGGTGGCATGTTTTGTAATGGAAGTTCTGTATTTGTTGTTCTAAATTCCTAACAATTTGGTTATTTCTTTTAAGAATCCTCTATTAAATTTTGTTTGTTTTCTTTTCTTTAAAGCTAATTTGCTGCTCTTTGTGCCCTCCATGGGAGCTTCACACAATGAGAAAGACAGTGGGATGATGCCGCGGCTACCCAGGCAGCCCGGTGAGCCTGGTAGGTGACATAGTTTCTGTCCTCCCACATGGACACTCGCCAGGTAAGTTGGGCTGCGGCGACGGAGATGAAAGACGAAGGAGGCGCTCTCTTTGCATAATCCGTGTCTTTATTTCCCTGCCCCAAGCATGGGAAACAGGAAGGCATGAAGGGAGCAACCTAAAGCCTGGCCTTAATAGAATGGCCTCAGCCCCCGGACGTGACCGGAGAGCTGGAATCCTCTGAGCCCTGCCAGGACGTGACCTGCACAGGGAACCCAGGGAGCCATTCTGCCCCCGGGCAAAACCCGGGGAACCAGTCTTACGGAAAGGCTCAGGAGTGGCGATGGAATGGCGCCGACTGGCCGTTGCAGGGGGAAGTTGTACAGGGGGAGGAGAATGGGAGGTACAAGGATACAACCAATAAGGAAATGATAAGGAGTGACACATAACCAATCATAACATACAAGAGGAGGAACTTATTTGAATCAGCCAATGAGGGACACAACAGAACAGAATTTTCTAGACATTAATTGCTTAATCAATGAACTTATTATTAAACATAAATTGACTTAGCCAATGAGTGACTTAAGGGCTAAGAGGGTTCTAGAAACAGGGAGGAGATGAGCCTTGGAGTGACACCCAGTGGGTGGAGAGGGAAAACCCATGTCTCCTCCTCGGATCTGCCCTCGGAGGCAGAACCCAAGGCGGGGAAATCCACCCACTAGATGTCCTCTCTGATGTACAGCCCAAAATGGGCTGACGCACTGCAGCAGGATGAAAAATTGTAATGGCACAAAAAAAGAGCAGAGGTAAAAATTAAACAATCTGCTGTAAGGAACAGAGAGCTAGAAATCTGAAAACTTCACAGAGAAATTCTAGTCATGGTGTTACTGTACCTGTTGTCTAGCTTGGATCAAATTATTTCCATTTTTTTGCCATTTTACCCATCTGTATTAGAACAAACATCCCCAGTTCTCCCTCATGGGATGATAATTCATGTCTAGTTTGATACTCAAATAGTACTATTGTTTAGTATGTGTTATAAAAGTTTTCAATCATATACACGTGTTCAAACATCATAGGACGTTCCATACTCTATTTCAAAAGGTTAGTTTTTGATAGCTATAACTTTTAAAAATATCAAATAACCACCCTGAAGACTTTTTTTTGACAGTTGTACCAAGAATAGAGTGTTCTGCACAATCTGTTCTCTATTTGAAAGTATAAGTGTTGGAAAACAAATATCTGAAGATGGTAAAATAATTTTCTTCTTTTTCTTTTTAAGAATCAATATGAAAAAGGAAGTTCTAGAAACAGTTAAATGAAATCTTGGGAGGAGGGATTTGAACAAAGTAAAATAATTTTTACAACTGAAATTAAGTATGTCAACTGTTTTACATAATAGTATTTTATAATTGATTTATGATTACTGAAAAGAGGTGCTTATGAAGACATCTTCAAAGGACCTTTTAATCCAGTTGTTCTAGTAGAGTCTACTAAAACAATTAATAATGCATGGAGCACTTTACTATGTTGTCATTTTTCTTTCCTAGTTAATGGATACTGCTTTCAATTTTGTGTTCAATTACTCTGATTAATTAAGCTTTTTTGTCCCTTATTTCTATTATCAGATTAAATGTTATAGATGTTTCACTTCGGGGTAATTGAACATCCTTTTAATAAGGAAAACTAATTTTTGTTTGCTTGTTTATCTTTATAAATATCCTTCTAATCGTACTTTTTTTTCTCATGGAGAAAGCCAAGAGGGAGATATATGGATGCAAATGTTTCAGAATTTACCCCCTCGTTTTTTTCTCTGCATATGAACTAGAAAAGGAAGGAATTAGATCATGATATCTTTCTTTTCTGCTACCCTGTGTCTAACAATGCTTCACAAAGAAGGAAAGAAACATTATTTTCTATCAAACAAGTTTCTGTAGCATTTTCTGTCATTAACTCATTTTTTTTTTGAACCAAAAAGTACAGAGTACTTACAGGTCTTGTCTTCTCTGTTCATGCATTGCACTGGAATTGAGACTCCTCTATACAATTTCACTGAAATTGGCTGAGAGATGTGCAGACCTGTTTTTCATGAGAAGCCAAGGTGCAAACCCTTTGCATGTTGCATTCTCAGAATACATAGTGCGCTATGAATAGTTTTAGAATTTCCTTACAGACAATGTTTGAAAAAGGCATTATTTCTGGATCTTTCTGTGATTCCTAGTCCTGTCTCTGTCAGCAGCAACCATCTGCTTCACAGCAATGAGACTACTCTCTCTTCCTAGAGAGGTGAAAATGCAAAGCTTTAATATACAGTGTTCATGGCCACCTCTTGACTACACTTTAAATTACTTTCATGGGGTAAGACTATTCCCTGAACATGCTTGTGGCAGCATCAAGGTTTTTTCTTTAAGTTGCTTATAATAATCTTCCATGAAATGACAGAAATATATGCCCATGTATGAAGATTAATTTTAAATCTTAATATTTATATTTATAAACAAATCCAAATAACATTATGTTTATCTTCTTTACAGCAGACACTCTCACAATGGAAATGTTATTGCCTCAAAGATGGACCCTGCAGCAAGTAAAAAACAATTGAATCAGACTCTAAAAATGTGCAAATCAATTCCAAACCCTTAACTAAATCTTTACATGACTAATATTAGAAGATCTTACATATGCTATGACAACATAAAATCCTTCAGGAATGTGATAGCTGAACATAATCTCTCTGTATAGATATATAATCATGTGTGGGATTAGTGACTGAATGATGTGAACATCATGATTTATGCATATAACATCATGTTACTTAAGCATATAAAAAGATAACCAACATAATAGTTATATTGAGAATAAACCAATATCAAACTTCTATGAATTATTTAAATACAAAATTGAGAAGTTGAATTGAATATAACAACCATGATTTCAATGAAATTTACATTTTGATATAAAGTTACTTTTTCCCTTTGGGGTGGATTGACCCCAGCCCATTTGCTTGCTCACTCACTTGCCCAGAGGGGTGACAGAGAGAATCAGAAAGAAAAAAAAAATGAGAAAAACGTATGGATCAAGAAGAAGACAGCTTAATACTTGTGAAAAAAACTTAAAACCACTCACAACTCCTACAAGCAGACCTGTGCCCAGACAGTTTCTGAGCAATGCCTACTTTGGAACATCCCTCCGTTTGTAACACACCTCTCCCATTTTATTGCTGAGCATGGCTATTATGGTACAGGAAACCTCTTCTAATTTGTGTCAGTTGCCCTGGATATGTCCCTGTCTGAACTGCTACCCTCCCCTGAAAGAATGACTCCAGGGAATGGAGTCAACTGTGGGAATTTCCTTAAAATTTCACTGCTTGAAACATCACTGAAGACACAGTCTGGATTTTAAATTGGGAGTAAATTTTGAATAGTCTGTTTGAATACATTGGTTATTGAAATTATCTCAGTGATTAATTTTTTCACTGCTAAAATTAAAGGTGGGAATTAATTTCATCCTTACAAGTATTTTTCATTAGTTTCTCAATACCACAAATATACCCACAATATAAACTTCCAAAGGTTACTTCTGCATTACAGTCAGTGATTCTATTACAGTAATTTTCCAGCACAGACTATGAGCTGCACTACAGATGCAAAGCCATGTGCTGTATTTCAAAATGTGAATGGATGGATTAATAAGTTCAAGCTCTATTCATCTGATATATTTTAAAAATTAAATTGTTTCAGACTTAAATAAATAGAAATCACCATGGGTGAACTAAAATTGTGGTATAATGCAGGTGTGTAGAAAACCAGAATGGTGAATCACAATGTGGAAGTACCTTTTTCTTCTGATGCTGAAATCTTGCATTTAAAATTAGCAGTCCCTTGAAAGCTGATAGCTACATCAATGGGTACTTTGAAACAGATGTGAATCATTATGAAGGTCTAAGAATCCTTTGCTTTGCTTTTCTTTTTTTTTTTTTTGTTCTGATAAATTAATAAATAAATCAAAATACATAAATTAGGGAACAAATAAGGCACTCTTTCTTATGCTATAAACAGACTGTGACCTAAAACATTTGTTCAGCACTCTATTTTGTTAACAACATCAGATTCAAATCACTGGTTCATATTACCTGGAGACAGAAATAAAATTGGTTGAACTAATTAGGAAATTTGTGAGACAGGTAATTCATGTTTAAGACTCCAGGAAACATGAACCATGTTTCATAATAGGAGCTGAATTGCTTAGCTGATATACAGACAATGTGCAAATATAACTTTTATTTATACAATAGAAATGCCGAACAAATTCAGATGGAAATAAGGAATCTCATGTATCAAATCAGAGACTATTCACAGTAAAATTTCATTTTTCAGGGCTTAATGTATATCCAATTTACATAAATCTCTTTGGTTTTGCATAAAAACAAGAAAACTTATAGGAAAAAATCTCTTATGCACACTAAGTAGATATAAAATTTTTACTGTATTGACTAAATTTGCCTATAGATTTAGTTTATTATAGAGTAATTATGGTACGGAAGGACTTGAACATTCTGTTGATGATGGGCATTTTAGGTGACTATCCAAAATAAAACCCTTTTAATTTGAAGAGAATTTTAAATGGTTTTCATATGATTCTAGTGTAATATGAGATACGGAATGACTGTGACATCTAACAGTTGTATCACTTCTTGAAACTAAAAATTATAACAGTCAGTGGTAAATCTAACCAACTTTCAGTAAAGTTGTTATCTTCACTCATTCCAAAGGCAGTTTTTTCATTGACATAAGTGAAAGTTAGATAAAGCTCCAGCAATCAGGTGTGCTAAACTGAATTCAAGAGTACACTGTGAAGCGTATAATTTTAAAAATATGGTAAAATATCAAATGCATTTGTGTATTGGGTAAAAAACCATATCACTGCATTAAAACATATTTTCGTTCACTAAGGAAATAGTTTAGTGTAGATATAGAAAAATCATTGCTTTCAATTATTCATCTCCTATGCCTCTGATTTACTTTCCTATTACCTGTTGCCCTTCTCCTTTGAGGAAGTTTTTGTCTGCTTTTCTAAATTCCTCAAGTCCACATTTGGTAATAGAAGAAGAAAAAATCAAATCGTGATGGATCATTCATAGATATTTAATGATAATGTTACTTTCCTTAACCTTAAATTTCCAGGCATACTTACTAATTTATTATTATACTACACTAAAAATGGCCAGATCTGCATCAGGCTTATAGAGTAAGTTAGTCTTGATTTGAGGTTTGACTGATGAATCCCTGAAGAATCACTTTATGCCACCACTGAAATTATTGTTTGTTACCTTTTTATTTTGAAAAATGTGTATACTAGTTTTACTAATATCTCTGGTGGAAGGGTTTTTTGTGAGCTTTCTGTCTTTAAAAATTCTGCAGACTATTTCTATCATTTTAATTTTACTTTATATGGTTTATGAATTCATGATTCATAGCATTAGATGGATGGACAGACATTCCTGACATAGTTAATAGAGGTGCTTGTGTAACAATCTTTTTATCTGTTGTTTTCACAGGGCCATAATATCCTACACAATAGATTTGTTCATATAGATAAATAAAATTAGGATGTTTGTAACTGACAGAAAAGTGCAGCTCACAAGACCATAACTTTGTGATCTTTTCCATCTACGGCCTTGTTTAGTTTGCCAACATATCTCCTTCCTAACGAAAACAGGCAGTGGATGTTCTGCAGCTGCCACAAACCCGTGTCAATGTTCAATTCCTTTTGCCATCAGAAAACTTCCCTTAGTATCTGTTCCCTCTCTCCTGCCTCATTTTAAGATTAGTGGTTGGGCATGAAGAATCCAGTAATTCTTTCTTTTGGCCGCAGGATGTAGTTGAAGACATCCATATTTACGTTAAGAGAATATAATGAAAAATTCATCGTCAGAGCAAAAGATTTCTTCCTAGATCAAGTTACATGGATGATTTCTTCTGCAGCTTCATTATTCCTCCTTACTGTTGTTTGTCTTAAAGACAAATTAAATTAATATGACACAAATATTAACAAAAACTATTGCTGACCATTATTTTTCGACATGTTTTCTTAAGGTCCTAACCTTAGTATTACTTTGGTTAATGTGGCAAATTGAAATAGAAATGACAGGTCAATAATTTTCCATTTATTCTTTTACCTCAAAAATAGGCATTTATCCTTACCTTGTGTTTTCAAATTTCATAAATCCTTCATGGAAGCACTTGGGCAGTTCTTTGTGTATACTAGTGTAAATTTACTTAAAAGATCTCAAAAGCTTGCTTTATCCTTTTAAACATCCTTTGCTAATTTTCTTTTGCCTGCTAAATCCTATTTCTTTTACCCATTAATTTCTAATCATCACAAAATCGCATGCAGCGAAATCAATTTACCAATGTAAAATTTACACCATTACATGAGTCACATTTGATTTTGGTGTGATGACAAAATTCTGTCTCAGAAAGGAAGAGTGAACTTTCCTGGTGAGTTCAGGGAGACTGAAGTTTGGAATTCTCTCCTCATCCTTAATTTCTTAGGATGAAAATTTTTCTTTATGTTGTTTACCAAACTGTTTGGGCACTCATTCATTTTGACTGCACTTCCAACACCATTTTGTTCCATCTTGAGTTGTTAATCTGTATGTTTTAATCTCTTTCTGCTCAATCCATTAAACTTTTTTTTGCATTAGATATGTTGCTTTGCAGTGGATGGCAAGGAACTGAGCTTTAGTGTACACACTCTTGGGTTCATGTCCTCCAGGTTACATGTTACAAGCATACTCTAATTTAGGTCTCAATTACATTCTCTCCATGGTCAATGAAAAGAGACACCTTCAAAGTACATTTTTTCCTACCTGCGTGTTATGTACCTATTTAATGGGAGGATAAATCAGTTTTTCAAAGTGCTTGTCTCTTCATTGACTACAAAGAATAACCCAGGTGATTAGGCTAAAAGTAATGTAAAATCTTCACCTTATGAAAACTTTCTGAGGCCAATCTCAGACTGTAGCCTAAATCATGAGCCTACAAGGCCAGTATAGTCAAGGCAGAAAGGTGTTGGAGAAAAATGGCCAGTAGCTAAGCCCTGCAAAGCTATTCATTCATTCCCCTGCCAGTGGGACCAGGGAGAGCAAAAGTGAGAAAAATTCAGGGATCAAGATAAAGACAATGTAATAAGTGAAAGAAGGTTCTTTGTGCAAGCAAAGCAAAATAAGTACTTTATTCGCTATGTCTTGTCAGCAGGCAGATGTTTAACCACTTTCTGGAAAGCGTGTGTAATGGTTACTTGGGAAGACAAACACCATAAACAAGAATTGCTTACGCCTCCTTTGCCCTTCTTTCCCTGAGGTTTTACTGTTGAGCACAGCATCATAGGATACAGTGTGTCCCTTGGTCAGCTGGGGTCAGCTGTCCCAGCTGTGTCCTCTCCCAGACTGTTGCCCATCTCCCAGCTGAAGGGGCAGAGTGAGAAATGGGTGTCACACCAAACACATTGGTGTATTATCAACACTATTTTAGTCACAAGTAATAAACACAGAACCATACAGGCTATTGTGAAAAAAATTATCCTCCTTCCAGTCAGCTCTTGTAGAGTCTCCACCACTTATGCAATATACTTGTCATCATGCTCAGGCCTTCACCATCCAATATATACTTTTTAAGTAGCAAGCAGCTTCCTGTCTCTTCATAAATACACAGGGAACTACATTAACCACATCTACCAGACTGCAACTGCAGCCATCCAGGCTGGAAAATCCTGCCTGGATCCAAAAATCCACCAGTTTTTAACACTTAGGAATAGAATTTGCAGGAAAAAACCTCCAGTTTCCCACTTCCATTGTTTCTAAATGGAATATTTTTTTGCATGAGAAATTGAAAATTCAGTGAATGGAGGTTTTAAAACTAAAAAGCTGTCGCTGTTGAACCGCTAGCCATGTGCAAGAACCAGACTGGATCGGGTGAGGCGAGATTCTGATTTTATTATTTAATTCTAAAACTTATATAGACTTTTAAAAGTTCCTCCGGATTGGGTCAATTCAAAACCTCCCCCTAGGGAGGGCCAGGTTGAACTGCCCATCTTTCCAGAGACAGTTTCAATAACATCCAAACCTTATCTTTATTTATAGAACACAGGGAGAAGAAGAGAAAAATTCCCATGGGAAAGAGTCTGTGCTACCACAAAAAGCCATTTTCTGGTTTTCCCTTTAAATATAAAAAAATATTGATGCATTTGTACAGCAAACTATATTCCATGCCTAAAATGGAAAAATGTTCAGTGAACAGAATTAATACATTATTTGTCTCTCCCTATGAGACACTCAGATTATCTCAGATGAAAGTCATAAGTCTCAAATAAATTCTGTAAATAGTTTTTTTGATTTTTTTTTTTAGTAATACATACAACATTAATTTGGACTTTGAGTCATCTTTTCTAAGTTTCAGCAACTGGTTTAGGTATCTAAGGTCTTAATTCTACTCTAGAGATGTCCTTTTCTCTGCTTGAACTGTATGCTAGCCAGATGAACCTGAGTCAAAGAAGCTGATAAACTATACCAGTTGAAACAATGAAAGCTCATTCTCAGAATTCTAAGTTATTCAAAAAGTGATATTTTTTACTTTTGTTTAAATTATTTCCATTCTTTTACACTCAAGAGAGTGAGAAAGGACAGGTTCTTTATTTTATTTTTCTCCTTAGCCATTGGCTTACTGGTTTCAGTCCATCTCAAGGTCACAGTAAAGGTTGCCACTATTTGACAGTGAATTATCCTAAATGAAATCAATTGGTGACCTCAATATAACCCCTGCTGTGTATGGCCTCATCACAATTCAGCAGAGTGAAGAGACACTAAATGGAACCAGAATCTGAACTCAAAAGATGTTTCCTCCAAGCCTCAGTTAAGACATACTGCACAGTAACACAAATAAGCTTTTTTATGATTATTGTCTTTATTACTATTATTTTCCCATCATTCACTTGAAAAATAATTTCTGTCATTTAATAGAAGAAATTCTTAAGAATAATGGCTCTTCATGAGTTTACCTATTTAGTTTTCAATTAATCATATTCTTTAAGGCCTTCAGGTGAATTACCAGATGTAATGAATATACAACTTTCTGAGGGATGGTGGGTTACTTGTCCTTATTCGTATGGCATTATTTGGAATAAAGATTTTTTTATATATTTATGTGTTGCATTAAATCCAGTGAAGTTCATTTCTTCACTGTCGTTAATAACTGCTACTACAATGAAAAGAAGAGAGGTGAAGTAATTTTCATGTAATAGTTATATTGTGATCTTATGATTACAGCAACAACAGTTTGTAAGAATTTTTGTCCTAGGTTTGTTTTGCCAATTCAAATCTTCTGTCCAAAAAAATCAATCTCAGATAACAAGTTCTGCATAGATTGAAAAATAATTAGGAATATTTACCAGTTTATACTAGTAACTATAATAGCACTGTGATAAACCTTGGGACTCATTTACTACTCTGTGCTAATCAATATTTTATTGTCTTTGTTTCATCTGGGATAGAGTTAATTTTACTCCTAGTAGCTGGTACTGTATTTTGGATGTAGTATAAGAATAATGTTGATAACACTTTTATGGTTTAGTTGTTGCTAAGTAGTGTTGACCATCAGTCAGTGAACAGGTGCAGAAGAAGCTGAGAGGCAGCAGGGCCAGGACATCTGACCCAAAATGTCCAGAGGGATATTCCACACCACAGAACACCATGCCCAGTATCTATACTGGGGGACTTGGCTGGCAGGGGCCAATCATTGCTGGGGGGTGGACTGGGCATTGTCATCAGGTAGTGAACAACTGTATTGTGCATAAGTTGTTTCTCTCGGGTGTTCTCTTTCTCTTTTTGTTATCTCACTTATTACTATTATTATTACATTTTATTTCAATTATTGAACTGTTCTTATCTCAACACACAGGTTCTACCTTTCTCATTCTACTCCCCATCTCACCATGGAGGGGGTGGTGGTGAGCAAGCAGCTGTGTGGTACTTAGCTGCCAGCTGGAGTTAAACCACAACATATCTATATGTCTAAATTAAAAAAAAAATTAATCATCAGACTAATTTAACATTAGGAAATGTTATTGATGGCACTACGCTGTGAAAATATATCAGTTATGTAACAGAACGTGCTCTGAACTATAGCCTACAATTTCTGAGTAGAGACCAATGATATCACATTGAAACATCTTCCTCCAGTGTTGGCAAAAAACCACCAAACTATTATACTTCACTCTTTCCTTGATAAGAACTTACTGCCAATGATTTTTTCTCCTCATTCTTACATAATAATTTGACAAACAGTCATACATACACCCTACATATAAATACATGAATGCATCTGAATACACATAAAGCCCTATACATTTCACATACATAATACCTAAGCTGAGCAGCTAGAAAAATTGTAAATGTTATGTTGACCTTTTTTGAGACATGGAAAAGTGGAAGTTCTTATGTTAATTTCATTGCTTATTTTATTTGCAATATCTTTGCCTCAGATTTATTTCTTTTTCCATTTTCTAGAACATAAAAATATATATTAGTTATTCTTAAATATTTGTTAATGAATTTTACAGGCATGCTGGATGGAACTTGTATAAACAGGCCAAAAAATCTGAAGCCAGAGCCAAGGCAAACTCATGCCAAAACATTAGTCGATCCATTGGAACTGATTATACACATACAAAAGGGAGAATGCGTGAAGTGATATATAAGGTCACTGTGACAGCCAGAAGGTGATGCCAAAATATTCCTACTGGCTTGGCTCATTCACATGTATGGGCACGGAGCTGATTCAGAGCCAAACACTCTGTGTGAGCCAAACTTTAACTTCCTTGGCTTGCCCACCTTCAAAGCACATCTGTCGTGGCGAAAACAACCCATCAGACATGAATTCATTTTGCTAGTTTTCATCTGCCATGACTTTGTAAGATGCAGCCACCAAGGGCAGAGTGCTTTGCTGCTGCTGCTGCTGCTGCTGTTCTGAGGGTAGTCTGCACTACTGAAGAAACCTGTTGGACTCATATTACCTATTGCAATGAGGTGTGAGCTTCTGAATAATAAACATGCTCCTGATGAGGTCTAGGCACCTCTAACCATGATTTTGAGAATGTGAGTAGTGATTTTGATTGTGCTACATGCTGGGGCCCATCTGGAAGCACCTGAGCAGTCTGATTAGAAAAAACCACAGTCGTCTTTGTGAAGGATCAATTAAACCCATTCTTGAATGGGACCTTCCAAAGCCAGGGTTGTCAAAATCATTAGTAGATTTTTAACTATCTTAGTGTAATTAGTTTGAGTAAGGGAGAGTAGAAACACATTGACAAAAGGTATTCCAAAGTCATAATAGTTATTTTCTGTCTAACTATGGTAGAAACTATAACATTTGCCTTTGCTTGACATCCATAAACTGCTCCCTCCCCATTCCACCACCACATCGCAACCAGCCACAAAATGTTGTCTTCAGTTTCTTCTCATTTATGATGTGGTCCTAAATTGCATAAGTTCAACTGAGATCAGTTCACACATGTGAAATAGATGGTGTAAACCCCAGCAAATTCAGTGATCTACCTTGGCTTTTTGTTCATCACAGGAATTTTATGTTTGTATTGTTAATATAGAAATGAAGTGAAAAGTACAGAGTTTAGCATAAGCTTACTGTTAAATATAGATATGGACATTTCCCTTAATTTTCACTTCCACCCACTACGTCAAATACTAATAATTTTCTGAAAATATATGTTATGACTGTATGAAGAGACTAGAACACCTTTTCCAGCCAGATAAATATAAAGTACAAAAAGCTGATGGCCAAGCAACATACTCTTAAGTTGATCTGGGTTTTCTCATCTTTGTCCTCCTACACAAATTTCATGGAGGTGCCTGTAGGGGTTCTGAGAAAATTTTCTGGATGGATAAAAAAGGCACATCACTTCCTTTAATATATCATATAGTTTTCTCTCAAGTACATATTTTTCCTTCTCTTCAAGGAAAAAATGAAAGATTAATTTATTATAGAATGTGATTTGATTTTACTGCCTTTAATTAATCCTTGGGTTATGATTAATTGATTAATAAATTTCTTATTTATGCCAGACTCCTGAAATATTAACACATACTCTACAAACAATCCATTTTCAGATTCCTGAAGTAAAATCTTTAGCAGTGATTGAAGTAACACTTGACTGCCTCAGGATTATTTTATTGAGATCAAAACAAACTCTGGTACATGAAAACTACCATGGAAGACCATATGAAAAAAGGTTTTTGTTACATATAATGATATTGAGATAGTTTCTAATCAATTCTTTAAGCCACTTTGTCTTAAAACTGCTGCCTTATTTTAACATCATGCCAAAATTTCATAAGGCGTCAAATTTAGAAATATTTTTTAAAATTGTATTTTCACACATTCCAGATGCAGTTTTATTGATATCTATGGAAATAATTCAACAGAAAATCATAAAATCATAGAATGGTTTGGGTTGGAAGGAACCTTTAAAGTTTGTCTACTCTAACTGCCTGCACAGGGACATTTTTCAATAGACTAGGTCACTCAAGGTCCCATCAACCTTCACCTCTAACACTTCCAGGGATGGAGCATACACAGGTCAACTTGTTTGAGTGTCTCACCACGTCACAGGAAAGTAGTTTACTAGGATTTAACTGTGTATGAAACTATGACTTTTGTCATAGCTCCAAGGAAGCTCAAGTCTCTGCTAAATGGAAATGGTGTTGTCATGGTACCTGAAAATTCCTTAAAGAGATCATTCACTGAATTTGCAGTAGAACACATTCTCATGCTGATGTGTGGTGAACCTTTACTGTTCATGTTACTAATGGACTTGTCCAAAAATTTTCCTCCTTGAAATTCTCTTACTTGAAACACAAGTGGAAAAATAAACATTCAACATTAGGTAAAGTTTTAATAAAGAAAACCTCCAATCACCTGAAACCACATCCATATTTTTCCCTTGAACACAGTCACAAAAGAATTCAGAAGAATTTTTTAAGCTTTTATTTTATGAAAAAAAAGATTTCTTCAAATTCCTAAATTGAAAATATATCTTTGTAAAAAATTACTGTTACTGAAGAGGGGCTTGGCCAATGGATTCCACCATTTGCTTAAGGTGAAACAATGGGATGAAACAGAGGATGATGCTTAAACAGAGCATATGTGGTTATTAAGGCCACATCAAAGAAGAGAAAGATGAGTTTTCAGCTGACTTTATCCAGGGTTAGACTTTTCAGTCACTGGGTTTGCTAAACTAGAACACACTCCTTTAACTGATATTTCCTTCTTTCCTCCATTTGGAGGCAATGCTGTCCCTGTTGTCCTAGGATTCATACCGTGACAGATCCATCACTTTGACATACTGTATACTAGCAAAAGAAGGCAGTCAGACTTCAAGTATGAATCTTTCACTATAGAGTATAATTATGAAAAAATTATGCTTCAGAAACTAATTTAGTTTCCTAAATAGGAACTGTACTTCTTTGTCAGTTTAGTTCCAGACAAAAATCCTGAACAATTCCAAAGCTCTTTCCCAGTAAGTGAAAGTTGAAAAAGGTTTTTATGTGAAATATTTTAATCATCAGTGATCAGCTGTAGCCCCATAGCAATTAGTGTTTAAATTAGCAGAGAAGTAATTTGAAGATACTGAGGATGGTTAACTATGCTTTTGAACTTTCTCCTTTAAACATTTTTTCTGGAATAAGACTGTATTCTGAAACTTGGCTAAATAAAAACGGAATAGCTGTTGTACTCTATATATTGAATAAATGCATCTCTTATCAGGTGAAATTTTATCCTCTGGCTTGATATCAAATGCTGTTTTCTGTTTCCCAATAACAAGTGAAGACTGAAAATACACACAAGCAAACAATTCAAGTCTGGTGGGATTTTAGTAGGTGACTAAAGATCTGGCATTATATTTTACTTTCTACTGTGACTGTACAGCCTCTATGAAATGTTTTCCCTAGGATTTCACGAAGGGGCAAAATGGAACTTTTAGCATTGGATTATTATTACCATTATTATTATTGTTTTTATAGCCATCTGCTGTAATCTTTAAGAAAAAGTCAAAAACTTCATTCCAGCTAATATTATTGTGCTGCCCAACTAGTCCAATCAAATCAAGAATGAATCTCCATCAAAGGATCAACATTTTACATGAAAAAAATTTAACCCTAGTGTATTCAGAATTCTGGGGAAAATGGGTTTACTTTTGGATACACCAAGAAAGTCAGCAGATCAAACCGCCAGGCAGTTTCTGACTCCCTCACATTACCAGTGATTGCAGATTTCTCTCTGAAAAACAACTTTTCTAGCTAATTATTTAAAGTTATCAACTGAAGTAAGGGTGATTTTTGCAAAGAATTAATCACTTAAAATCACAATAAACTACTCACATGACATGAATTGTGAGGTAAGCTTAAGAAAATTGGAGAAAATACTGACACTTTGTCATGAGAAAACAGGCTAAGTTATGTACAGACTGGAAGTGACAAAGGTACACAACAGTAAGTGTTTGAAATAATTATGTTCAGTTGATTAAGACTGGTACAAGAATTACTGATCAACAAGGATGTACTTGGTCCTGATCTAAGACTGACATGGATATGCTAGGGGCAATCCCACTTGAGCCCTGCCTTGTCAATATTTGGAACGTTTCTGTTCACATAGCCCCTCTTCACCACTTTCTTATTTGCATTTGGATCATCATCTTCCTTTCTCTCTGAATTCTCTATGCTAAGTGGGAAACCTCCCCAGATGACTGGTCAGGAAAACAGACAGGGATCTTCATCCTTTGCAGCAAGAAGGCTCCCACTGCCATAACTGACTGCTTCTTATTCTCTTCTGTGTTTCAGACTCAACCAGCACAGCTCAGCTGCTTCATTTGACAGCATTCCCTCACAACTTCAGTGTTGTTGCAGAGCTGCTCCCTCTTCCTGAACCACCCCTGGGTCAAGGGCATCAAAACTGCAGGGGCAGTTGTTCTAACAACTAACAGAGGCTGCCCTGTGGTACATCACTGTCTTTCATGAGGATGCAAAAACCAGTCTGAGCAGACCTGCTGATCTCCCGCATTTTTATTTTTTCTTCTTTTCCCAAATTGTTGTACAAACTGCTCACAATCTGTTAGCTGTGCTAAAGGTGCC
Source organism: Aleadryas rufinucha (assembly GCA_013397815.1). Lineage (NCBI taxonomy): Eukaryota > Metazoa > Chordata > Aves > Passeriformes > Aleadryas > Aleadryas rufinucha. The sequence goes on along the minus strand of VZTH01008567.1, from coordinate 235,457 downwards.
TGATTTTCCCTGATCAAGGGTTAGCAGAGACAAAAGCTTCAAGCACTTTGTGATCAAGGACAGCTGGGATCCTCTTAGATACTGCTAGAGGCTGCTGCAAAGGTTGACAGATGTTAAGGCTCCTATGTCTGTCCTTACCTGGGAGCAGTGATACCTTCAGACTCCTCAGAGGATTCCTGGGAGCCTCTCAAGTATCTTCTATAAAATCAGGAGGGTAACGAAAATCTCAAACCAGAGCCCAGAAAATCCTGTCAAACAGTTGTGTCTTTTTTTATGCTATAAACCTTACCTTTTTTTCATGGAATAAGTATGAAATACAATAAAATGTAGATTTCACTGAAAAGAAATCAAGAGAAGTTGATTTACCTTCTCAGCTTTACTTTCTCTTCTCAGAGAAATGTTGCAGTTCTAGGTAGATGTACAATAGAATTGGATTTCAATTTAATTTTTTATTCTGATTACATTTTATTTTTAGCATATTGTCAAAATACTGGTTTTACATGAAATTATGGTTTGGGAATTTTTTTTTTTTGAGTGGTATGAAAAAGGGATTTGGAAATGTGATGAGAGCGTATATAAGCATTTACATAGGTAAGCAGTCTTACCTTTTTTTGCCAATTTTTGATCAGAATGAAACATTCTACTGCATCTGCTAGAAACCAGATATTAATTTTGGTCTACTGAGAATGTATTAATCAGTGTCTTCCATTTTTACATTAAGTTATTTATCTTGGATTCATTGTTGTCATAGCATGAAAGTAACAAAAGACAAAGAGAATAGCCTGAGAAGATGGGGGAGTGGATATAGTGGGCATTGTTTTTGAGGGAATGTATCTGATGATTGTCCTAGATGAATGAGAAATTAGTGCTCTGCCAAAAAATTCTCTAACACAGATTTCCAGCAGTGAGTTTGGAGTCAAAAACAACCACTCTGCTACATACAGAATTCTTCTCCTTGGGCAGAGAATGGGAGCATGGATTATATATGACAGGTACATAGATGCATTGCTTAATCTTCTTGAGGGTGCTCAGGTACAGCAATGAGAAAAATGAACACAGGAGCTTACACAGCATAGCCTTTCCTCACAATCTGATACCTGAATAGTTAATGACTACCAGAGAAAGGAGGAAAGTCTATATACTGGGAATCTAGTTTCCAGGAAGATAAATGAAATTGCAATGAAGAAAAATTGAAAAGCAGACTGATTTGTAATTTATTACACAGCTACTGAAAATGAAGCTACAGAAAATGAAAGTAGACACATTAGAAATATAAAATAGAATTTGTATATAATTCACAGTAGTGCAAAAAAAATGAATGAAAAAGAATTTACAGTAGTGCAAAAAGAATGGCATGACCATTCTTTCTCTTCCAATATATTTTCCATGTAATCAAAGCACCGTGTGATTAACAGCAAGTTTACACTCGTGAAATATTTATTGTATTTGTAATCCCATAACAAATATATATGACTCACAACAAATATGCATTTATAAAATGTGAATATAGAGAGAAAGTTAAACTTTTATAATAAACCTCCATTATGAATATGACAGTAAAATAAATTCATTCAAATTGCATGTATTGGTTTTCTTGAATGAAAAAAATTTCTGTAGTGTTTTCTGTCAGGAAAGAGTGCAGTATTGTGTTTAATTTACAGGAAGGGGTGCACAAACTCTGTTAACAATTAAAGGTGGTTTTTTAATTATGACATCAAGTGTTACTGAGATCTGAAAAGTCACCTGTTGACAATCGTAGAATATTTCAACAATTATTGTTGTAAAAGTGAATTATTTACCTAATGAATTAAAGTTACAAATGGCTTAGGGCTAAGCCTAAAAGGGAATGTAGAGCCTACAATAAAAAAAAAAAAAAAAAGAAGATATTATGTAAGGAAAAGGTATATAATAAAATTTGGTTTCCTATTTATGTTTATTTATGCTGGATGGGAAGAGGAAGATATATAAAACTCAATTCACAGCATCCTGAATCCTGCAGATAGAAATGCCTAAATCATCCTGGTACAGGAATACAAGTATGGCTAAAATCTTGTTTCCCAGTTTTTGGACCTCATATGTGGCTGCAAACTGAAGTTTGGGATTCAAAGAGTAAAACTTTTTCTTACATCTGCAAACCTAAGCTACCATTTATAAAAAACATTCATGATTTAATTCAGAAAATTTGTGTGAAAGCAAGATGTAAGCTTTCATATAAAAACTTCATGGCTACAGAAGGGAAACCTACATTTGCTTCCTTCTTGGACCAAAAGATGACCAGCTCTCCTGCGGAATGCTCAGACAATACTTGGAAATAGCACAATCACGGTTTGTGCAATTTGTGCATCCTTCCTGAAAAAGATGATACTCTGCAAACAATTAATGAGAAGATCTTCATAAAGTAGAACAAGTGATTTACACATTATAGCCTAATAGCCCAGATGCATTGCTAAAGAAAAGAGAGATTATGGTAATGGACAACATTTCTGTAGAATAGATCTGATTTTATTTTGCAGCCTTAAGAATAATCAGAGCAAAGAGCAGGCAACTCTCTCATAATCAGGCATTGGATCCCATGTTTTCTTCCTCTCCATCCCAGCTGGCATTCTGTTTTACTACATATAAATTTGAATGACATTCATAATTCACCACCATGGCCTCAAAATATTCTATTATCTGTTGCTTCATAACCAGGTTCTTCAATGAATTGATCCCTATTATTTTAAATCCAGGTTACCAGTTCTCCTCTTCACTTTAGATTTGCCTTCCAACTCCATTTGCGAGCTCATCTTCTTTATCAATAATTAAATCAATTCTTTATTCACACAATTTTTTCACAGTTCATCAGTTTTTCCTTTCCCTTTATGTTGGAAGTCCAGCCATAGTGTGTTTATCTTAGGAGTATAGATGCAGATGTCTGTCATTCTCCCCCTACAGTGTCCTTTTATGTCCACCAAGACATCAGCAATTTGTCTGTCCAGGAAGTATTTCTAAACTCTAGCATCTATTAAGTCTCAGACTTAAAAAAAACCCAAACAAAACCAAAATGGTTTATTAATTTTGGCTTGCTTTGAAGAAAATTAATTCAATAACGAACAGGAACAAGGATAGAAATCCAAGGTGGTCCAGTTACAGTATATCAATAAATTTCCATGAGTAGTACTTTTTAGCTTTCCACCCCTTTTTCTGAATTACGAAGCAAATTGGCATAATATAAATAACACTAAATCACAGAATCACAGAATCACAGAATCACAGAATCACAGAATCACAGAATCACAGAACTGTTGAGGTTGTAAAGGCTCTTTCAAGATTGTCCAGTCCAACCCCCCCTGCCAAGGCAGGGTGACCTGGAGCAGGTTGCACAGGAACATGTCCGGGTGAGTTTGGAATGTCTCCAGTGAGGGAGACTTCATGACATCCTTGAGCAGGTGACAGAGTGCTCTGTCACCCTCAGTGTAGAGAAGTTCTTCCTTGTGTTGAGGAGAAACTTCTTGTATTTCAGTTTATTGACATTGCTACTTCTCCTGTGACTGGGTAGCACCAAAAAGAATCTGGCCTCATCGTCTTGACATCCGCCTTTGTGATATTTATATGCATTAATATCCCCTCTCAGTCTTCTCTACACTAAATCCTTTCTATCAAACAAGATAACCATAAGCATGGCTTAAAATCAACACGTTTTAATTTACTACAGGCAGAGAACCAAGAGATTGCACTCGGTCAGCTTATAGTTCAATGAGAGAATGATTTGATTAACCATAGCAACTCAATGTTTTTCTGGTTTGTGATACTGTGCCTACTACTCAAAAAACATTGGCTTCAAAAAGAACATACTTTAGCATTAGCTCTACAAAAACTACCCTTCAGATATTTAAAGCATTTTACTGTAACCCTGTCTTCTATCTTTCTTTGGAAATGATGGATGCTCAGAACTTATGTTTCTGAGGAAAGATGAGGTATGATTATACCGTTGTTTGGCTTTCAGGAAAACAGTATCATACATCATGAGAGTTACCAAAGAATCATTACACTTGAGAGCAAATGTATGAACATTAGATTTAATAATCAGCTCAGGGCATAATGTTTTCAGTCCTAGTTGCTTTGAAAGCAGTTCATGATGAAACCTGACTCACAAGATATGCTGTCTTGTGGTGTATTTCCATGACAATATATAAAGAAATCAAAACCAATTTTCCCCTGAGGCTTTGTGATCTGAGAGGCTAAGTGGCAATGCCTTTGGTCTGCAAATCAGTGCCTAGTTACGGGACTGAAAGGTCATGGGTATTATCCTGTGTTAAAAAGACATATACATGAAAAAGTTTTTTCAAAAGCTGGTGTGTAGTCTAATAGTGTTCAAACATTAAAGAAACATCAAAGCATAGAGTGGGTCTGGAAGGTTATTCTATATGTAGATTAATATTGCAAACATCAGAGATTTTGGATGAGAATCTGCTGTTTTCCTGTTGTACTGAAATTAACAAAATTGCACAGCTTTCAGGTGGTAAATACTAAGTGATGACATCTTTAAGACATCAAAGCAATATATGGAACAATGAGAAGTTTGCTGGAAGAGGAAAAAAATGTATACTTAAATAAATAATGATACTATAACCTATATTGCTTCACAAAGTATAATAACTGTAAATAGTAAGGGGATAAAATTTGTGTGTTTGCTTTTGATATGCTTTTAAGAATGATATTCAACTTCTCTAATTATTTTGAAAATCAAGTTATGGTAGAATTGAAGTACTTTTCTTCACTGTCATGGATAGAAAAAGAAGGAAAAAATATTCTGCTACTACAACAAATGGGGGAAAAAAGATATCTAAAGTTGTATTCTTGAAAATAAGCCACAAAATTGTGAGATTTTTAACAGGGAAAAAAATTTCTAAATTCAAATATTTTCAACAGTGTTCCTTTTTATCCCCCAAATTCTATATGCAAAGTTATTCCTTCAGCAACTAACCTTGACAACAAACTGATTGTTTTCTAAATCACATATTTTTGATATGTAATCTTGATTTCAATATTATATAGTGAAGATGAACATTGTAAGCAAATTGTCTAGAAGTTTTCATAGTATCCTTTTAAGCACTTGAAAGTCTCCATAAAAATCCCAGTTAAAATTTCTTTGACAGAAGCTGTTCATTCTTATACCCTCGCATTCAAAGATCTGTTACAGGTCACTAACATTGGTCAGAGTGCAGTGCCTGGTCCTGAGGCCGACTGGTCAGTCACAATTGCCAAATGTGCCTGCTCTGAGAGAGCACAGCCGTTTCTGAGCTGCTCACAGGAATTGGCTTCTGGCTTACAAATGAACATTTTATAATGGATCTAAGAAGACAATTCAGTCCATCCTGAATCCTTGAATCTTAACCCATCTTTTAAAATCCAGCTTCACGCAACTGTTTGCTGTCATATGAGTTCATATATACTACTTATGATTATGTACAATGTCATATGGGAATAAGAATATTTATCCACTGAAAGAATTTACGATTTACATAAGATTATTTTCTGTAAGGTATAAATTTTAACAAGACCTTATAATTGTTAGGCTATGAGCCTGATAAACACAATTAATAATAATAATAATAATAATAGTAATAATAATAATAACAATAACAATAATAATAATTATAATAATTTAAAATAGCATACAAAATTTCTTCATTATGACTTTTAAAAGACTGTAAAATTTTCTTCAGATAGGCTGAAATTGGAAATTATTCATTTAATAGATATTTACTGTTGTTTTACTATATTTAATTCAGCAGTGTATCAGACCATATGAAGCTTTCTAAAAATGAATTTTTTGCTTTTGCTTTTTCTCCAAAATACTCAGGCTCAGCCTGCAAACAGCTAATCACATCCTAAAGTAAAATAAAATTCTTATTGCCATTTCAAAAACATATTGAAAGCTTCTGATGTTTCACTTTGTTGCATTTAAATCACAAAACTTTACCTTATGGCAATCAAAAAATAATTTCTTCATAATCACTGTATTCACAGCACTTAAAACATAAACAGATTACCTTTTTTGCAATAAAAGTTTAATTGCAATGCTGTATATTGTAATACTACAGCTTTTAAGATACTGGAAACATAATTGATCAGACAGCACAGTCATTCCACAAAATCTTTTTTTCAGTTTCTTTTGTAAACTCCCACCTTGAGAATTCTGGAACTGGAAGCCTCAAAAAGAAAAAAATGGGTAAACAAAAAGCATGTTCAATTTGTTTATAACTTACTTAACTAAGCATCTCCATTGTCGAACTTTCATCATGTTTAATTATTTTGAATGTTGTCCAAAGCTCGCTAGAACAAGTGAGAAGAATCTCCAGTCTTTAGAATGTTTTCTACATAACATACTGGATTTTGATTAAAAAAAAAATGTTTACACAAGTACACTTTAAGTGCTGGTGTACTTTAGCTTAATGACTCTTAAACTTCAGATGAAAGTGAAGATATTTTACTACTTTTATTACTGTATTTATTTTATTGTGGTATGTTCTTGAACAGCCAAACGGTTACACTTCATATTTATTTACAGAAATATAAAATAATACATTGGCTTCAAGCCAATGGAGAATAATAAATCTTCATTGTGAAAATTCCAAGAATAAAGTCTTAGTTCATATGTTAGAACCATGTCTAGAGTCTCAGGTGTGGGGAGAATGACAGTGTAAGTGACTATGTACTTATGTTCAGCATTTTGTACTCACTGGAGTTCACAAAGTGGAACTGAGATCAATAAGGCTCCTGTTTCTATCACTATGAACACAATTAATTGCCTAAATCCACATATTTCACAACAACATAAAAACGGAAAATCAAAACAAAACATATTTACTTCTGAAGAGACATGAGCAAATCTTATCCCACAAAAGAGGGATATTCCTTTTTTCATTCATTGAAATGTTGTTTTGGCAGTAGGAAGCAGATCACAGTACAGGAGCCTCTCTGCTTGCAGAACCATGATGCAAGTACAAACTAGAATGTGTGTATTAGCATATTTTTGACACCTCAGGGGCTCTACAATTTTTTATGATTGAATAGATATTAAATGGAGTTTTCTGCTCGGTTTGAAAAGCAGCATCCCACACCTCTGGTTATCAATTATCTCATGCTTCTCATGCATCCATCACTTCAGTAGTTCAGTACCAGTCAGAGCAAACTTCTTTCTGACATAATGATCATGGAGGTTTTATTGAATTCTATTGTGCTTTCTAGTTTTCCTAGTCATCAACATAGAAAAATAATGTTGTTTGATAGTTTCAGGGACACATTTAGAATAATTTTTCATTGGCCTGACAGTGTTTGAGTAAGGAAATACCCAAAATTTGAAGCATTCTGGCAATGGAATCTATACAAACATTGAATGGAAAATGCTCTTGACATTTTCAAGGCATCTGGACTCTCCTATTTCATTTGCTTGAAAACTAAATCAGTTATCCTGAGGAAAAATGTATACATCTGGTATTTTTATTTTGTCTCTTAAAGATATCTGTTCCTAAGATGGGGGGATGGGGGTTGGGAGGGAGGTGGAGAAGAATATCACATTAATGTTATATTGAAACATTAGCATTGATTGAATAAACTCTACTAATACGCAGAATCTTGCCTCTGAATTATAATGTGGATTTTGTTTCCTACAAGTAAAGAAACAAGCAAAACCTTTCAGATCACTCTAACATATTGAATAGTCCCTTCATAAGAGTACATTAGAACAAATTCTGTCTCTCTGCCGCAGTTCATATCTGCAGAACCACCTAATGTACCAGTCACTACAATATTCTGTACAATTCCCACAGGTTCATTTTACAGACATTCAAGGAGAATGGCTTAAGGCATGAAAGGTATAATGTGTAATCCAGAGACAACTGAGTGATGATGAGCACAATGGTATGCTTGGCTGCAAGGATCATACCTGATGAGAACTAAATGCACTGGACTGTTTATAATCCTTTCTTACAGTCTTTTGACAACCTCAAATATAAGATGCACATTTTTTTGTTGTGTTGGGGTCTTTTTCTTGCAGGTGTTTTTTAGCTGTCATTACTCCTTCTCATTACCAAAATCCTAGAAAGGCTGTATGTTTTCAATCCCTTGCTCTTAATCTTTGTTTGATTTCCACAACCGATAGACCCAAACAAGATGGATTATAAGCATACTGTAAAGCTTTTATTCGTGTCACGTTTACACAGTGATGGCGGCTGCTCTGTAGTGCAAAGAATACATCAGATTATCAAGTAATGAAAGCTCCCCAACTTCTACTGATATTAACAGTGAATCTATTTCCTGATTTATATTACTGATCAAATAATCTTCTTTCAGTGACTTTAGATTTTCTTCTCCTGAGAAATATGCATAAAATAGATTTTACTTCATCAGAGAAATATGATTTCAACTGTTGCTCTGTCTCCTCCTACTGTTGTGGATTTTATACTGGTTCTCCCCATTACAAATGGGAAATGTAGTAGGCAGAATGAAAGCTAATATATGTCATGTTCTTTTTACTAAAGGAAAGTTTAACATGGTTGCAACTTTAGAGTATAGCTCAATTATACAGTAGCTGTCATATTAAAAAGATGTTTCAAACACAGTTAAATACAGGTTTCATGTGTTAGAATTGAACAAACAGTCATAAAAAAAGAAAAGGGTTTCAGAAAAATATGGTGACGGTTTTTGGTACAAAATCAGTGTTGTATATGGATGGTCTACAAGATCTGGGAATTTCAGAATATTTACAAGATAAACCAGTGGAGAATACTAAAATGTGTTTTCCTCTGAATTCAAATACTCTGGGACCAAACACCCATGGTGCTGTCAGAGAGAAGGGTGTGCTTGATGGGGAGGGAAAATTGCAGCAGTTTTGAACAGCTAGCTGGAGCAGCTGGTGGGCTGTGCCTGGGATTTGGCTACATAAGCAGCATTTCCATCCCCAAGGCTCTATCTGTGGCCACCACCAAATTTTTTGTTAGGATTACTAGAAGACCGGCATGTGGGCTAAGACTCTTCTTGTACATTTTATTCTTTACCTTCCACTTTCATGTGTAGTATGTGCTTCTCTTAAAGAGATTTTAGGCATGCTAAGACTGAGAATAACAGTCTAAGGGTGCTTGAGGTCGTATCACTGCACACCAGGAAGCAGATCAGGCCAAGGACAGCTCTGGGATTTTTTTATTCCTCTTGACACAAACTATGCTTTTTCATCTGATTATTTGTTCTTCTGGGAGACAGAAATCCAGCTCCATATGTGAGGTACATGAGAAATGCTACTGACTCAGAAGTTTTTTGTCACGCTGATAGCTTGTGTTAATTTAGTGTGTATGTAAATCACTGACACAGAGAAATCAAAGATCTTACAGCCTTATGTTATTGGGGGGATTTGACTTATGAGAATTTTGAATCAAATCAATGTCTCCATCTCCCACTTGGCTGTCCCTGGGCTCCTCTTCAATAATTTATTTTTTCCAGAATTTTTGGCTGAAGAACCACTTCTTTGTCCTACATGTTTGACTCTTTTGAATAAATCACTGTTGCCACAGCATCTGGGACTTGGCAAAACCTGTCAGATATACAGCAAGGATACAACTTTGTTCTGGATAACTCATTAGAGCTGTCCTGCCCCTCCCTGAATGCACAGATTTCACTAGATTGAAAAACAGAAATAATTTGGTCTACAGAGTGTAAGCCTCTTGCACCAACTCACACATATCAGAGTTTGTCTGTGAAAAGAAAGAAGCAAGAAAAAAAATTTAAAAAGGTGTTAATTTAATAATTCAGACATTTCAATCTGACCAAATTTCAAAATTTGTTTCATCCCTTTAATTTAAATAAATTAACTCTTTTGGTATATGTTTTACTGTCTCTGGTGTTATGCTACTCGATGAATTTGTTTTCCTTCACTTGAATCTGTCCATGATCAAGACTCAGTTCTGTCAGTAAACAGTTTTTTATGTGAGACAAAAAGCTGGATTTTAGTTTGATAACCTAGTGTTTTCTCTTTCCATTGCTAAGGTAATATCTTAAGTCGCCTAAGAAGCGCTCAGGAGAATTCTGGCTCCATCCATCTGTGTTTCTATCCCAACAGCTCACAAGGACTAGAGCTCTGTCTGCAAAGTACTTTTATTATGATATTACTCCATAGTTTTAGAAAGCTGCATGGACACCAAAGCAACTGAAATCTACCAGATTAAACTATGCAGTTAAAATCCTCTTATTTTCCCTACATTAGCTGCATTGCAGAAGACACTGAAATGTTGCTGAACTTCATTCAACACGAATGATGGTGATTAATTGCAAACATATGTACTAGTGTACTCAGTTTCAGTTGTATCTTTTGAGTATCATAGCGATAGATCTTGTCTTGCATGAATAGTTGTATGGGAATGGATGACATCAGTGAAGTGATGCATCCAAAAGTTTCAGAAAAACAAGTTAATTTTAGAAGGCCAGCCTCCCCACAATGTTTTCAGTAGGGAAACATTAACAAAAAATGAGCTTCACCTCTCTTTAACAAGTCTTTCACATGGTGTTTGCCCATTCATGTTCAAATTACGTGTCTTCAAAGAAGTATTTTTTAAGAATAGTTGTGGTGGTTCATGGACAGTGAAAATATTGCTTTATTGCAAAATTCAATATACACCTACAAAATACTTACATATCTATATCTATCTATATATCTATATCTATTTTGCAGTAGCAGATCTTTGAACTTCAGTAGAAGGTTTTAAAGTTAGCCAACAGTAGTCTTGGGGCCCTTTAAATTTTGAAAGCTTGAAATTTGATCTAATGGTGAGAGAGAATGAGAAATTTCAAATAAACAGATGGAAAAGTGTAAAAAATCTAATTTTATAATAAGCCAGAGAAATAACATAGGCACTGTGAAGAAAGAAAGACAAAGCAATAAAACTTCTTCAAGAAACCCGATAAGAACTTTCCAAATAAATGCACATAAACTACAACATTTTCAAAAAGATAATGTGTTTACTATTTCCACAACAGTTGATACGTTCAGAAAACCTGGGTATTTTGTATTCTCTTTTGTGGCTATAAACTAACCCTGTCAGCTAAATTTACAGGTTTGGCTTTCCAAATTGAGATCAATAATCTGGAAAATATTGAAACAGTATCTTCAAATGCTTTATTGCCATAATAGGAATGATTTTTAAAAAATATATTTGAATATTATGGTGGTGCTTTAGCTACTCATTTATCTTTAAACTAAACAGGAACAATAAAGGTGCAAATCCCTCTTGGATTTATTCTCTTCCCATGGGCTTATTTGCAAGTTCTGGGGTTTTTTACAATTTTAATAGGCTTCTCTGGTTCAATTGTCTTTGGAAAAAAAAAAAAGGCATCAGCAGAAAGAAGCAAAAGCATAATTGCTTCTTTTGACAGAAAGTACAAGTTATGAGTACTGAAGCTGCTTAAGCTTAGCAGAGACTCTCAAGAGAAAATAGGAATTTCAATCTCCCAGCTTTTTGCACATTTCACTGAAGGCTCACAGATGGTAGCCCAGGGACTATGAGGTAGAAGGCAGGGTATTACTTTGATGGAAAGGTGTAACCTTGTGAACAATTTATGTGAGTGCTGCTATATGCTCTACATTGTATTCTGTTGGTAAGGATGTCAAAATATGATTTCCACCTTCCTAGAATGGTGAGAGTTCAAAGACTTAATGTGGAGGCCATCAGTGGTCAATTTGTCATAGGATTTTATGAGCTGGATAGGGGTAGAAGAAGCATCTCTCTACAGCCTAGATTAATCTCACTCCATCTATATTCTTCTAGTACAGAGTTTTGGTGAGATATTGTAGAGATGAGACATCTTTTCCATTATTTGGATGATCTAAAGAAATGCACTAGAGAGGATCACAGTGTCAGATAAATTGATTTGTCTATGAGAGACTTTTTGAATGATATAATTTGGGGAAAGTAGAAAGGGGAATAATAGAGAAATGGAGAAGAAGGGAGTGCTTTATCCTCCGGTTTCAAGGAAGACTTAGTGTTTTTCAAATTCTCTATAACTACCAAAGGTTAAAAAGTACAACAAGTAAAGCAAGTTAGAACAGCAGTCTCAGAGGAGTTATTAAATTATCACAGTGGTGAAACTTGTAGAAATCTTTGGGTTGAATAGTTTGATCCATTTTCTAAAATTGTATTTTCTTCAGTCAAAAGAAATGCTAAGTCTTCAGGGACACTCCTGATTATATTGGGATCTCAGAAAGATTGTCTTGGAGGCAGGTAGCTTGTAGTCCATTTTCTTTTTTTCACCTAGCACATCTCCTGCCTTTTTTCAATCTTCAATGACCTTAAGCAGTCAGATAGGCTTTTAAAACTTCCACTGCTTTTTAATCACATACATGAAGTTTCTGGCAGCCAGGAACATAGTTTAGAATTCCCTCCCATTCACTACTATATACAACACTTCCCTTTCATTTCTTTAGAAAGCTATGACAATTTTTTTGCTGAGAGAAATGCTGTGATGAGCTATTTCATACGTTTTTAATTAAAATAGATAGTGTGGTTCAATTTAATGAATTTAATGAATGCCATATTTTGAAATGAAAATAAATTTTCACCAACATATAAAAGGGCAGCAAACAATTAACAGACAATAAATATGAACATTTAAAATTGTGGTGTCTTCTTAAGAAACTATTGATGACTTCATATTCTATATCTTAGGATTTCTTTCCCATCCAGTCATGGTATCTTTGGAGTTTCAGTGAAATAGATTTTAATCTTTTACTATGAAATAAGGACACATATGAGACTTTCATTCTAGAATTAAGTACTTTCCAAACATTTATTTTCAGCACTTGTGCATGCTTTTATTCATTTTATAGATATTTTAAATAAATTTAGAAAGTCATTATAAATAGGTTTCTAAAAATCACATACTCTATTTTTTTGGGGACAGTTTTGTATGTTTTAATAGCTTCATTTGAAAAGTCTAAATATCTAGAAAATAAGTATCTCTGACTTGGGCAAAGTTCTGATTTATATTATACTTAAGTTATATGATACATGCAAGGCTTTGATTACTACTATTATAGGTAAAATCAAAGCTTTTTATAGATACTGTGCAAATGTAATAGATACTGAGCATGGATTGTTAGTGTGTGGACTATAAACTTTGATGATTTTTTAGTGAAGTCGTTAATTAATTTCTGATGGCTGGACTATTTTATTTCAGAGTTTCTGATTAAAATGGTATATCTTTCAGTTCTGGGAGTAAGAGAATGACGTCCCTTCTCCTTTGCTGCTGCTTCTGGCCTGAAACTTGCTCCCTCCAAAAACTGTTATTTAATGTTGTGTCTCTATTTGCTTCACTAGGATTACTTACTGTAACAAATCTAAGTAGTGACAGGGATATTTTCAGAATCAAGGGCTGGGAGAATTGGAGCTTTTACTCATTAGAGACTAAGAGAGCTCTTCTTTGTCTTAACAGAAAAGTCATGAAGCTTCTGAGAGCAACCATTGGTTCTGAACTCAGGGAAACAGGCATGATATTTGTTTGAACCCTGTAGTGTTAGTAGAGTAGATCAGAAACTACTCTTTTAGAGGTATCAATCCCAGCAAAAACAGTAGATCTGGCACAGATAAATCTTAACAGTGGAGAAACATCACTCAAAAAAAAATACAATATGCATGAGGAAAACAGTAATTATAATCCGAGTTAAAATGTTTGTTTATGCTCAAGCTGAATAAAGTATCTGTTGTAAATTAAAGCCTCATACTGTCTTAAAATTCTGATTAGTAAAAACAACAGGAATCAATTTTATCCTGGAGGAGTCTCCTCTTAATTACTGAAAGTAATTATCCTTCATGTTTTAGAATAAGCGTGTGCTTTTTTTTCCTGATAGCTCTTGAATTCATTACATGTATTCTAAGGATTTTTAAAGTGCATTGCTCAACTAACTCATCTTAAAAAAACCTAAATGGTGTGAAGACTTTGTGAAAATATGAATGATTGACATGCACAAGATTGAAAAATCCAAAAGTTAGGCTTATCAGGCAGTTAAATTCTCATATTTTGTTATAAAATCACTTTTATTATGATTGAGTTCATTGAGTGGTAATTTTACTTCTTTGTTTTCTGTTTCGAAGTGTCTAGACAACATCTGAAACTTTCTGTGAGGTATTGTATTAATCCAAAATTTTATCTTGGTCTTTTTAAAGTGTATATGTTGCAGTCTAGATAAAAGAGAGTTAGTTAAAGAAAGGGATGTGTTAAGACACCTAATATTTCCCTGTAAGAGTAAAATTGGGACCCATTGTGGGAGTAAACACATTGCTTAAATACAAAGTCTTGCTGCTCAAACTCACAAGACTTCCACATGTACTTGTTTCACTTTGAAGATTGCCTGTTGAAATAGGTTATTCTATTTAAAACAAACAAGGGTGTAATTAACTAATCTCTGGTTGCATTTCATAGTTAAGACTTCCATCTCTGGAAGAATTAATTGTGTATTTTCAAAGGAAAGCTCCTTTGAATTAAATTGCAAATTTATTAGCCTAAAGCTGAGGTGTTTGATATTTTTTTTTTAATGTAAGAGCATATGCCATTTAACTGGACTCAATGTCCTTCTTAAATGTGGAAGAAGAGAGAATGGGTTTGTTGTCATCTCTGTTGTTGTGAAAAAATAGGTTGTAGAAGTTTCTAGAAGTTGCCAGCTCCATAATAGTTCTATTGAATTGCTGTTATTTAGACAGAATGTGATGAAAAAGTGAGTTGTTAATACAAAAATCTCTAGCCATCAGGATAGGACTGGATTATTAATCACTGCCTTGATGTAGATTTATGATGATTTTGAACAAGTATACTATTTGCAAGGTAGCCTTATGGGAACTTAGATGACAGTGAATTGTCATGCATCTATTATAGTAAAGCAAAGAATGCCTATAGAGACAAAAGGAGTATTTTGTGCAGAATAATTTTATTTTTTTTTTTTGTGCAGAATTGCTGTAATTTTCCACTAAGCATAGGTTCCCACTGCAGTTAGGGACTGATGTAGTGATAAATAAACTATTGCAAGTTGTTAACCACAAAAAGAAGACTTTTTAAAAATTTACTTCACTAGTTATGATTTCTAAAATGTTTGCTTAAAAGAAAACTTCAGCTCCTTATTAACTGGTGCTGATTTGTTTACTAAATCCTTTTGGCATTTCTTTGTGGACTGCATAACTCAACGTCTTGTAAACAAGAGCATAGAAATCAAACTGAGGATTTTTTTTTTAATCAGTCCCACTCACAAACAATGACATCAGACAAAAGCGTGTGTTAAGGTAACTGTAAGCCCATTTTGTATTATGCCACTCACGGTTTATATCAGGGTCTGGCAGACGTTAGGCATAGTGAAGACAGATTCACCAGATTGCATTACAGATGATATCACTGCCCCGATATTTTAAAGCTCTGCCCCAGATGATCAACCTGTCTCCAGGCCTACTTGGAGATCTTTTGCTAAACCACTGACCTTAGACACAATGCCAGAAAACTTTTTTCTGGCTGGTAGTGAAGAGAAGGGTTAAATTCTGAGAAAATTCTTTGATGATTACTTTCGTGTGTGGCATCCTCAAACCCTTTACCTTCATATGCAAAACCCAGATTTTTAATTTTTTTTTCAGATTCCACAGTAATGTTTTAATATTAAAATGTGTTTCCAAAGCCCCACTACATTTTCTCCAACAGTAGAAGGGAAGCACCAAGGCTAGCTTTAGACCTCATGAGGGTAAAAGAAGAAAGACTCATTCAAAGAATGACTCTTAGTGATGATTAGGCTCCTGCTCTCAATAAGTCTCTGAAAGGATTAGGGCAAGTAGATTATAGACACCTTTGTAACATACACTCTTTAGTCTTATCAGGGAGTTGCAAAGAATCAGTGTCTAGCAAAAAATTCCCCGTGTGGGAGATTACACTGGATTTTAACTACTTGGCTTTTTATCATAAAGTTAAGTAGTTAAGTAAGGCTTGACAATATATATTTCTAAAAACCCCGTGTGGATGAGAGAATAGCTGATATGAGGTCCTTTTGAGCTAGAAAATATCTATTTTATCTTACCTAAACCCCCACTACATTTTATTTCTTCCTAAACTTCTTTTGTTGGCTAGTGCTATCTTTGATGAGAGAATAAATCATGGCATTTCTTTCCTACAAAACACAAATTTACATGGAAATAAGACAGTGAACAAATGGTTATTATATGTAGATATCTTCAAAAAAGTTCAATGTAAGTGCTAAACAATTCACTGCACTAAAAAGATGCTTTTGAAAACAACATGTTTGTCAAGAAATCTCAGGTTAAATACAGGTCAGTTTTGGAATACAGCAGATAACTGCAGGTGTGAAAGGGCACTGAGCACTCAGATAACTAAAGATTTGTGGAATTTTTAATCAAGAACAACTATGCTTAAGATGTAACACTCTGGAGGCAGAACTGGAAAGATGTGCTGGTTTTGGCTGGGGTAGGGTTAATTTTTTTCCCAATGGCTTGTATGGGGCTGTGTTTTGAATTTGTGCTGAACACAGGGTTGATAACACAGAGATGTTTTTGTTATTGCTGAGCAGGGCTTACACAGAGCCAATGCCTTCTCTGCTTCTTGCACTGCCACGCTGGTGAGGAAGTTGGGGGTGTGTGGGAGGCTGGGAGCAGACACACCTGGGACAGTTAACCCGAACTGTCCTGACCATATGACACACTCAGTATATAAAATGGGAGGAAAGAGGAATGGAGGGGCCATTTGGAGTGATGGGGTTTGTCTTCCCAAGTCACCGTCATGTGTGATGGAGCCCTGCTCTCCCGGGGATGGCTGAACTCCTGCCCACCCATGGGAAGTGGTGAATGAATTCTTTGTTTTGCTTTGCTTGGGTGTGGCTTTTGCTTTTTCTACTAAACTGCTTTTATCTCTCCCCTCAAATTTTTCTAGCTTTTACCGTTCCAATTATTTCCCTGATCCCACCTGTGGGGGAGTGAGTGAGCAGCTGTTTGGGGCTTGGCTTCTGGATGTGGTAAAACCACGACAAAAGAACATAAGCACTTTTGAATTTTGGAGGAGGAAAAGATTGCTAAAGTTGATTCCTTCCCAAGAACTAGTTGCAGTCTGAAATGTGACAGACAAAATGGAGTTACCAAATTACTTTTTTTCTGGAAAAAGCAAGAAACCTGCTTTATCCCATCTTCTGCTCTATGTAAATTTTTAAGATAGAATATGGAGAGGAATTGATAGGGTGCACCTAAATTCTTGTGTGTATGTGAGTGTGTTTGGTTTTTTTGCTGCTTACTATACAGTAGTCACATAAAAAACACTTCCAAAACTCATGGTTATTACTAGATTTGAAAACATGAGGAGAAAATTAGGCAGTAACTTTGCATTTTGAATCATTAATGGTATTTGTTTTGAAAGTGTCGAGCATTGACAACACTGTGGGAGCTCGTAGTTCCTAGAACCAATAAAACCCCAAATAAAAATGTCCTCATAATGTATACCGAGGAATCTAATAGAACTCTTCCTAATTAATTACTGCCTAATCTTGTTTTGCCCTGTTTTAACAAAGCTGAACTTGATTATGTTCAGAGGAAGTCATCTTTAAAAACCCTTGCCATTTGTGGGGGCAGTTAGTGAACAGACAATGCCCCACTCATTCAGCAATTTTATGTCTCATCTTGATGGTGGAGTTAATAAAATAATTTGATTTAAGCAATATAATAAGATTGTAGTATAAAAATCCTATTGACTATACAGGGACTTTCTTGTGTATATGATGTTAAAATTGAAATCCATTACTTATCTATTACTGACTGAAAATTCAAAACATCTTCTAAGCCATGTAACATTTAAATGGCATTTTTATTCTTGCAAGATTTAGTCTAAATGGAATTTGTGTTGGTAGTTCAATGTGTTCTCACTCAAGTCCATGAGCTAGGAAACCATTCTAATTCTTCCTTGACCATTATTATTCAATGTCTAATTTAAGAGGACTTTTTTCTGTATAGTTTTCCCAGGCAGCTTATAATGTCCATTTAACTCTTTCCAGTCAGTCCTTATTAATGGGTAAATTTTGACTGAGACATATGAAAGCTAGTTATTATATTCTCTGCAGAAACATTTTATAGATCTTCAGTGAAAATATCCCTATATCTCAGTCTTACAGATATTTTCTATTTTCTATAAGGACTATACTCCTTATTACTTCCAGTTTTTTCACAATATTTTTTAATAATGAAAGGCTTGAATAAATAACAAGTAGATTTTTGAGCTAAAAAAATTATTTATAATGAATTTCTTTGCTCTGTAATTTGAAAACTTTCTGAGAATGGAGCAAAAATTTTAAAATCTGATCTCACAACCCTTATTCCCTTTAAAGATGAATGTTGCAAAGCTTGGTTATGATTTTAAGAGAAAAAATCAAAACAATAGTTGCTGCCAGACAAGCCTATTAGAAACATAACACTAATTAGAGAGATGACTGTACAGCACTCAAATACTTTTGTGTGTGGTTGTGTGTGTAAAAGAGATTCAAAATGTTAAGATTTGTGCCCTGGTGAGCAAAAAGATGTTCAGTGAGTTGTCAAAATGAGTCAGATGATATTTAGGTGTACCTGCCCCAGGAAGGCAATAACACAGATGGTAAATGAAGCATTTTTAAAAATCCACAGTAGACTACCATCTAACAGTCATAATTGATGAGGTGTTGATCAACATAATTTTTCCACCATGCTGGCAAAATTGTGAGTAAAGAAATGCAATAGGCAATTTCTCTGTCATGTAAGGGCCATGTACTTTTCTATCCATGTTAAATGTACAGCCACAGTAGATCAAACAATCTCTTGTTGCCTGATACAGTGTTATTTTGAAATAGAGTGGGAAACCACTATGGAATGCACAATACTTTTTTATTGAGCAAGGTTCAAGGAAGGTGGAATAACTTTTGCTGTTCACCATTTATTATTCTGTTACTTTGCAAACAAAAGAAACCACCTATAAATTGTTTGACAAAGGAGCTGAATGGAGCCTTTTTTCACCATAGCTTCCACATCTATCATTATGTCATGTTCCCAGTTATGTTCTGTCATAAATTACTATCACAGTAAATCTTGACAAATTTTAACAAATAGAGCTATGTCTTACAATAAGAACATGTTGGTTAAAAAAAAAGTCTGCTATGCTTTGGGAAAAATCCAGTGATGCTCCAGAATACATGAAATCTTTGTTAACAAATATGAACTGAACCAAATGTCATGGTTTAACCCCAGCCAGGAACTAAGCCCCTGCAGCCTCTTGTTCACTGCCCCACCAGTGGGATCAGGGAGAGAGTTGGAAGAGTAAAAGTGAGAAAACTTGAAGTTTTGTATAAAGTCAGTTTAATAGATAAAACAAAGGCTGTGCATAAAACCAAAGGAAAATAAGAAATTAATTCACTGCTTCCCATGGACAGACAGGTGTTCAGCCGTCCCCAGGAAGGCAGAACTCCATCATGCATAACTGTGACTTGAGAAGGTGTGGTGGTTTTCAACATGAATTTGGTTTTTTTATAATTTATATGTCTATGATGTGGTGAGACATGGGAGTCTATGAATTAACTATGTACCATATGGAAAAATTGTATTCTGATGACTTTACTGTTTTCTTTTCATTTCTGTATATTATAAGAAATAGTGAAAACTAGCAAAGCAATGTTGCAAACTTGTGAAGGCAAACAAAAGCACCTTCGCCATTTCTGAATGTTGAGAAACTCCAAATACACTGCTGCTAGCTTTGATGATTCTGTTGTACACTCAAATAATTTAATTGCTCTCATCTTTCATTGACCATGTTTTATCTGTGTTTAGCTGTGTCAGTGTGGCTTGATCCAGCGCAACGGGTGGTGGCTGTCATTGATAAAAATATATCCATTAGTTCTTAAAAGAGAGGAGAGGTACACAGTAAAGAATAAGCATTTGTTCAACACATATACAAGAAGTACTTGATATGAATTAGTTTATAACAAGTCACCGTAGTTTTCTACAATGTGATTTGAAAATGAATATTTTTACAAGATTGATACTATTTTTTACACGAGCAAAACTATATTTAAATTCTGCCTATAATATTCAGAGAAAAGTCTGTTCTGACAAAGTATTTGCTCTCATTTTCCAGTCTCAATAAAATTTAGTGTAAAGTCAAATGTTTCTGATATCTTCGTGTGAGAATGAGTGTCAAGGTTACAAAGAGCAACAGTGATTCAGTATTCAGGGGGTTTTGTTTGTTGTAATGTTTGAGTCATATTGTTTCATGTTAGATAAAAGAAAAAGTGGGCTGGAAAAGTGCAAACATTGCAAGGAAATAGCAAATATGCTTGAGCTTTAGTAATTTGTCATTTAGTCCTTATTTTATGGTCCTAGAAAGACCAGTCATGACCCTACTTGCCTGTCCTCCCCACCTCTTTCTGCCTCTCTTTCCTTACCATACTATGTGGTTTCATTTAAATTTTTCTGCATGGTGTTTTGTGTCTGGAGCAGATTCCCTTTGCCAGTCTAATACACCTTCCCCAGTTCCTCAAGTTCCTTATTAAATTACTTTTCTAAAATAAGATTCCTTTCAGCTCTCTCACAGTCTCCCTTAGTAACATCAACAGGGAGATAACCCAAATTCATTAGTGTTAAAACATAAACTGATAAGACTCACAAGTACTCTCGTCTACTGAATGCAGCTGTCTCATAATACCATGAAGATTTTTGTGTATTTTGTGCAAAGGAAAGTCCTCATCAATGTGATATGAAATGCAATTTTCTTCAAAACAATTCAGTAAATTGTTATTCAGTGGAAAGGTGTGATGGGTTTGATTCTTCACATAAGAAGTTCAGTGGAGCAGACTGCAGATGGCATTTCCCTGCCATCGTTCAATGATGAATTCAATGAGCTTCTTGATTCAAGGGACTTTGCTACATAGTCACGGGCCAAGTTTATTTGTCTAAGGGATGAGGAAGACTGTCTTCATTTATATCAAAGAGGATACATTCTACTGAAGTGATGTATATAACAGAGCTTTTCAGGAAGGAGTGTTGTGTAAAAGTTATCAAAATTTAAATCAAAACCATTATCTCTTCATAAAGTAGATAAACAGATATTTAATTATACTACTGTAGAAGACACAATTATTTATTTGTGTACTGTAGTCTTTAGACCAATCAGATAAGAGATCAAATTAAGCAGTTAGTTAAGCATTTAGTTTAATAAGACATATTAACATTAATGAAGTACTTTTGTGATTTGGGCCTGTAGTTTTTAGATACATTTTTATTTATTATATTCTGCCATGTAGTACCTTTTGATGAAATATGAGGTTATTTCATTTTATGTAAGTAGTATTTCTTCTTGATGCTACCCAAGATACATTGTTTGTGGAACAAGAAGTATACTTTATGTTGTTTCTGTAACTTAAATGAAACTTCTTACAGATGTTTTACAGAAGGGTTTATGAGAAATTCTTTTGTGTTTTCCAACTGAAACAAAGCAACTACATGGCTCAGAAGCTTGCCTTTAAGAGCATGGATCATGCACTGGGCTTTTAGTGAACTATTCATATATTTAGAGTATGAACACAAAATTGTGAATGTGGGACAATACAATTCATGTGATGTGTCATTTCCACTGCAAGAATACAAAATACAAAGCAAAATGCTTATCCTATAGTTTAAATGTTGAGATGTAGTGTCTACTTGAGTATTCACATGCCCAAATTAAAGCAAGCGAGATTGTCAGTTTAGAAAAATGACTCTGTTTCACTTTCTGGCTTCTCATTACAGGAAATCCAGATTTTCAATCCAGTTTTTTCTCAAAGCCTCAGAAACTAGGTACTGTTTTTCTTTTATTCACAATGAAATTGCATGTGTGTACTTACCATTTTCTTTTGTACTTGAATCTATTGCACAGCATCATATTAACAGGGCTGTTTCTTTCTTGCTGATTATTTAAGATTTTGAAGTACCACTTTTTTTTTTTTTTCCTCCAAATCTAAAAGGAGGTAACTGAAGTTTTGTTTTTCTTTTCCTTTTAGCTTTGGAAAAAAAAAAAATCCTTATTTCATCAAGTTAAATTTCTTCAAGTAGTGTAAACTGAGCCCAAGCATGTGTGATCTTCTGAAAGGGAGTTCTTTGATCAAGTATATATTTTAATGTTGTTGGGTTCTGATTTCAGAAATTATTTAAATGCAACAAAATGAAGTTAAACTTCAATGACAGCTTCATAAACTATATGCATTCCAAACCTCAAATAACAAATTACAGTATATGCAAAAATTAATGGATTGTTATCCAGGAAAGGCAAGGAGAAAAGAAAGAAACTATTAAAAACAACCTGTGTTATGCTCCTAAGATTATTTCTGTAGTAAAATGACTACAGACACATGAAGGAAAAGTTTGTCTAGAAGAAAAATGGACCAACAGTAGTTTCTTTAAAAAAATTTTGTTGGGATTTTAAGGTCATTTCTACTGTGAAAATGACTTTGGAGCTGTCACAATAATACTGGAGCCTGTATCAAGGGATAATTGGCAGGAATCTCAATTATTATTCTGATAAAGCTGGTTCCCAGGTCCAATTTTGCTATACATGAGGGCAATTCTTCCTAGAGCTAGAGAGGGAATTTTGTTCCATGTCATGAAGGTTCAAATGCATCTAGGACATCAACAGCCTTTGGGTCACTGACATAGTTTATACAATTTAAAGTTTTGAAAGAAAATATAGCAGGTTCAAAAGCAGTAGCTATCTTTGAAGTTTGAAAGCAATGTCTTCCCAGAGGAGTATGAAAAATACGTCAAGTAATTAATGTTGTATGATATAAATGCCTAATGCAACTATAAAAAGATTTCTGCTGTATTTAACACATTATGGAATAATCCTTTACTCTTTACAGATTCAGTATAGTTATTTAAGGGGATGAAAAATTTTTCACAGTTTTTATGAAGCTTCCATAAAAACACGTTGCAGAGGTGTGCTGCGATATGAGTCGCTCGATAACCTCAGTGTTTACACGATTTCTCAGAATTACTAGATAGTCATAAAATTAACATCTTTGATAGAACAGATTAAGAGATGACCACTCTTTAACACTGTACAAACTAGTACACTGGTGATTAGAGATTCCCACAAAACTGCAAGTGATCTGTGATCAAACCCTACTTTCATTTAGACAAAGGAGTAATTTGTGTATCAGCTCTGAAAGTTTTATCTGCCCTGTGAAATAATTGGCTTGGATTAGGGCAATTAACAAGGAAGAATCGTGCTTCAATTCTGCATGGAGGGTGCGGAATTTTCTGGACCACGGTGGAAACGTAAGTACATTAGAAAATTAAGGAATGAGTCTTATACTTGAATCATCATTTCCAAATTTGTGGTTTGGGGAGATTTCTGTTCTAGGTGTGGAACTGTGGTGCAGAGGCCTCTAGGTGCCTTGAACATGGTGCTCTCTTCCAGGTGGTTTTCCTGCCTTTTTGCTGCTCTACCTGAGAGTCAAACACTGGGGATGCCCATGGGTGAAATCAGAGTGTTACTGGAAGCTCTTCTGTGGTTCCTTAATCTTGGTTGAGTTTTTTTTGAATGAGAGAAAAAAGATGAGATCTATACAATTTTAGAACTGAATGATTACTGATAGTACTTTCACCTTTCAGTCCTTTCACTAAAAGCATAGTATTTTGGATCTCTTTGAAGCACATTGTAATTAGTTTCTGCTGGATAATTTAACATTTTTTTATTTAATAAATACAATATACAATTACATTCAGAGAAACATTGCCCTCATTTCAATTATTACTTCAAGGAAGAAACTAGGAACTTTACATTTTTCACCTAAGATGAATTCTGAAAGTAGTTGTTGAAAGAAAATTACACAAGTATTTCACCACAATGCTTACTAACTGATATTTAAAAGAAATATGCAGTTGCCTTACTATAGATATGCAATTAGTGCAAAAGACACGATTAAGATGTAATTTAATTTATACACAAATTTCAGCTTATAAATTATAGATTATAAACTGAGAGTAGGTTTAGATTGGATATTAGGTAGATATTCTAGACTGTGAGGGTGGTGAGACAGTAAAACAGATTGTCCAGAGATCTTGATACCCCATCCATGGAACAGTTCAAAGCCAGGTTAGATGGAGCTCCGAGGAACCTGGTCTAATTAAAGGTGTTCCTGCCCATGGCAGGGAGATTGGAACTTGATGAATTTTAAGGTCCCTTCCAACACAAACTATTCTATGATTCTATATTCCTACTTTATATCTGAATTCAAGTTCTTCATTATCTTAAACTCTGTATCATGAGCTGGTAAAGAATAAATTTCCATTATATTTGCCTACTCAGCTTCATTATCTTGACAAAGGTTCTGCGAACAGGTTTCAAATGTAACCAAAACATTACACATCAGTTTTGGGTATATACCATTGTCATTATACAGCTTCGGTCTGGCTTTCAGGCTTTGAGCAAATGAACAATAAATTTTCCTCATTATTTCCACCTAATCCTTGTTGGTGGGGGAAAAAAAATCACTGCTGATCTTACCATCATAATCTTTGTTATTTAGCTAATGTGCATAATCTGCACAGCTTTCTTCACAGCTGTCACAATGGACAAGCCCTGATTTTCCATTGTTCATGTTGACAGTCTGAAAGATGAATATTGCTCATTCTGATTTATAAAATACTTTTCACACTTTGTTTTAATAGTACTCAGCATGAAAAATATAGAGGAATGGAATGTCTTTCACCAGTAGTAATCTTAAGGGATAAACAAGTGAGTATAATTTATTGGATAGTTTCAACCAGATGAAAAAAGTTCAAGAATTGCAGAAGATTATGATGTTTTGGAAATTCGAGTTTTATTGGGAATAAACAAGCAAGATTCTATGATTTTTATTTCAGAACTATTGCTCTTTGGCAATTTAAAGTAATTTAGGCTGTGACATTTTCTTACTGTAATTGTGGGAATTTTATTACATTACATGGATCTTTTAGGCTACATGAAGTTTTTGGGTTTTCCATAAGACACAAAAACCCCATTCTGGTCATTTTCAAGCAGAAAATTAAATAGAAAAGGTGCTTCCCCCTTCTGCCATCCATGACAGAAAAGCAAAATTGCTGTTCTATCCAGGAATGTAAAAATTCCTCAAAACCTGGTAATATTTTCCTATACACCTCTCTGTGCCGGTCCCACAAACTGTCATTTTGTTGTAAATATAATTTCTTGTTCATATGTTAGGTGCAAATTGATGTGTGTTTATGGCTTGTAAAGGGAAAAAGTAAGTTGTCTGATTATTTCAGTATTTTGTAGCAATGTATAAATAGGCTGCCACTCACTTGAAATAATGAATCACCATTTTGCCTCAGACAAAACAGATTTCTGTGACCTTTTATCTGCTAGAAAATATAAGTAATAATTAATTATGGATGTCATATTGTCCTGATTTCTCTTAAACCTCCCTTATGTGATGGGCTAAACTTTCACAGAGAAATCTCTTATTTTCATGAATGACATACTCTGTAGCTACATTTGCCACAGGTAAATTTATTTCACAGATTTATTTCATGTGACAAGGACAATATGGGACACTATTATGTAGTTAGAGCAATAGATCTAATTCTTTGGGACTTCCTGACCTGGCCAGTCTATACCAATGCTGCATTTAATATTGAAACTGAGTTGTTTTATTATTTTATTCATGTATTTTGAAGAGGTTCTCTCAGGGTCTTTACTGCTTGCGAAAAACCCATGAATTCACTTGGAACAAGTGCTAAGAGGCAGAAAAGTGTTCCTGGTTCCTCCAGGTGAATCAACGTCATTTTGAACACACACATTTGAAAGAGGCAGTATGAATATTTGGACTTTTTTAAAATTTTAGGACAGGTGTATTTTGTCTTTGTAAGTGGCAATGATTAATTCAGAATCTGTATTTTCTTTTCCTTCCATAACCATATTTATAAAAGTCCTTCACAAGGGGTGGAAAGAAATCAGGTAAATGACCTCAGGATCAGTTGTCACACTGCAGGTTTGCTTTGAGGACTTAGTTTATGCAAACATTAGAGTTGCTCCCACGTTTACTGTGGCTTGGTATCATCCACATCAAAAAGACTCTCTTTAAAAGTAAAGTGATAGTTCACTAATTGCCTGTTCTATTAATTTGTGACAGCGAACCCAAGACACTTCTTGTTTATATAACCATTGACAGCACAGCTGAATTTATGCCCATGGCATCACCTATGCAACTTCATATTTTTCCTTTAGTGACATTTCTGAAGCATCTTTTCCCCTGTGCTCAATAGACAATCCTTTTGGAAAAAGAAACAAGATCACTTGCTCTAAACAGCTTGTCCTGAAGAAATGACAGAAATATTAATGTTTTGTGATGCCCCAAGACAAGCACTACTCAACAAAAATGTAATTCATATTTTATAGTTTGAATGAGAGAGACATAATGAATTCACCTGATTTTAAAAATGTCAAATGCACTTTTACTATTAAAATGAGCAGTTAGGAGGCTGAATACAAGTTATGAAAGATGAGATGCTGGTTTTCAAGAGACAGAATATAAGGAGACAAATGCATTTTATATTGTAAGATGCTCTAGTGTTGTGGACCAGTGTATGGGGACACTGGGCAGAACAAATACATAGTTTCCTTGTAAGTCAAGACAAGAAAGTAAACTGTATTTTTCCCCTGTTCAGATAAGATTGGGAGTAATGGCTTTTACAGCTGACTGCTTCTCCTAGTTCATAGACCTGACATTAGAATTTCATATTGACAATAAGTTACAGAACAATAAAAATAATTATACACTGTGATACATATCAAATGGCTTATGAGATTTTGATTCAATAAAACAATTCCATGAAAGCAAATAAACACAGAACATATTAACCTATATTTTCAAGATATAGACAGTAGACTCAATATTTGTCTGACAATTTAAATGTTAAAATAATGGCTTTATTTACTTCTCTTTTATGAAATAGAAATCTATATAGCACTAGACTGAATATTCAGCTTATAACAGGCAACATGAAAAAGTTTTACATAACTCAAGGCTGGCTCTGATTTACTAACAGATTTCTTATTTGTGTCTATGGGCACCACTAAACATGTACTGCATGCAGGCACTTTGTCAAACACTAGTTCAAACTTTCTGGACACAGTGTAGGAAACAATTTCTATCACATTCTAAAGGAAAAAAAAAATATAGCCATTTGAAGTCATGAAAGAAAAGACTAAGAAAGGTCAAAAAGGGATTTAAAACCCACACTGGCTTTAGTATGGCTTTTGTGAAACTGGTTTCCCTCTCAAATATTAGAGTAACAGTCATAATATTGGTAGAAAAATGTTGAGAGCTGTTCAGAGGTGAAGCCAAGCACATCAATTTGATTGAAGTTCAGTGTTTGGAGACAATGAAGAATTATCGACCTCAACATACAAAAGAACCTAGTCCTTTTCAAAGTAGGTACACTGAGTGCTGAGAATTGAAGCTTATTCAGCCTGTGGTAGTCTCAAAATTACGCAGTCCCAAGGAGAAATGGAAGCAGTTTTGATTGTTCCCTACTTAAAAAAAAACAAAGCAAAACAAACCAAAGAAAACCAAGGAAAACCAAATCAATCAAACAACACAACCCCGCAAAACCCCCAAAAAACCTAAATCACAAAACTTTTACCAAAGCCATTGCACTACTCTGTATTACAGAGTCCTTTCAAAATAATTTCTACTTGACTCTCATTCATTTCTTTCCATTGCTGAGATTTCTTTAGACTTATTTAAGTCCTTACTGTCTACGGATATGAAGCACATAACTGGAAAAAAAATGACAGTAGAATGTGGGATTTGGGTCTATTTTTTCTGGTTTAATCAAGCACAGGTCTGAAGTTGTTATTAGCGTAGCTAAAATGAATTTGAAGATAGTACATTTTCCTGCAAAATAAAGCCTAAAAAGTGCATATTTTTAAGTGCTACTACTCTGGAAAACTAGAGTTTATGACTGAGAAAATGCAAGATACTCCCTTTCATCATCAGTTACAAATTCTGCTGTCTTCAAACCACAGTAAATTAATGGTGATAGGAAAAAGGCCAAAAAGTTGTTGGTTTAGAATTGTCTGTTTCTGCTTAATGAAGCAGGATGGTTAATGAAGGCAAGAATGATATCAACATTGAAATTTTGTATAAAACACCTGTGAGTAATGCTTATCTGGTTCCTGGAACCAGACTAAAGTATTTTGATTCTTATGATGCCATTTCACAGCTGAATTGCTGAAAACTAAAACAGTGAAAAGACATGCTTCAATTTGTCTTTGTGTATATTTTTTACTCACTTACTTCTCTGTGGCCACTTGGAGGGAAATCCAAGAATAACACAGAAAATAATATTTGTTGTACACTTTTCTAGGCTGAATGTCTTTATTAATTAATTATCCTAATTAATAATAATTATTAATAACAGATAATAATAAACAGATTTTATTCCTTGTTCATCTTAATCATAACATTGATTTTATCGGTGGTGTGATATACTGTGCTTTTAATGTAACTCTTAACTTCTGTCCTTAGCAACAAACACCAAAGAAAATAATGTTGAACATTAATAAAAACCCAAATCCCATTCACTATTGATAGAACACTGACACAAATGCTTAAACTCACTTGTATTTATAATTATTAAATATAAATGTAGACATATTGAATAAATGGGAAAATTTAACTCACTATGAACTACTCATATTTAAAAGGGGACCAAAGCAAGAAGAGAACTGCATTATGTGCAGCAGTAAGAAATATTTCAAAGCTTTTGGACTATTGTAACTAGAAAAGAAAATGTCTTTACAGGCCACAACCACTTCAGCATTTCTGTCTATAAAGCTGAAAATAAGGAGGCTGGAAGTTTTTAAAGCCCAGAAGCTATGCAGAGTGACTGACTGGAAATCCTTGGAGTTTGTATCACGCTAGAAAACTTCAGTGTGTCTGTGAAGGTGTTTGACAGAGTCCTGTTCGACAGATATTTAAGAATCAGACTACATTACCACCCTCCTTCTCTTCCAAGTTTACCAGACATGACACACAGTGAGGATAGCACTTCCTGCAAAAGGTTTTAAAAGTAAACAACATGTATTATAGTACATACGTTATTCTTCTAACTCTGTTTTTTATTCTTAATGTGGTACAACTGGGTATAAATAGATAAAATATGCACATTTATGCAGTATACTTTGATATTAGAAAGTTATTTGATAACTGCTAGGTTGTCTCAGATTTTAAAAGTCACTGTCAGGATCTTTTTCAACTGTGACACAAGGATACTATGAAGTTAATTGACAATAGAAAGAAATCTTACAAAATCCAAATATCATTTTATCATTGAAACCAAAATGACTTCAGCATGACCCCGTAAAGCTATGTATTGATTTTCAACTTCTATTATTACTGTGCTTTACCTACCTATGATTCCAGGTCAGCTCAATTTTCAGAAAGGTCTGAGGTCAAATACAGATTTACTCTTCCCTCAATAGCAAAAAAAGAAGGCTTAGGTGTGTGCACACAAAGGCTTAATGCATGAAAGAAATTATTATGACACCGTTTCTATTTGTTCTTTTTTCTTATGGCATAATTTTATTGACAATTATAGGAGAAGACAAGGTATAGGAGCAGAAGCAGGGAAAAGCACATGATCCATCGATCTATACAGCATTGTAACTTTGTAGAGCACCCTTTAACCTCCATAGGTGCTTGAAGATACAGAGAAAAGGAGAGGTACTCTGCTGGATTAGGAAGATATTTTCAGCAGAAGTGTGAGAAATGGAATTTAATAAAGGAGAAGTGAAAAACAAAGATTTTACCAATTCCCAGAAATTTGTGGTTGTATTGCAATCTAAGTGTTTATTTAATAATTCTGTTTATACTGAAGATATTGCTATGCTACATAAGAATCTAGAGGCCCTAATCAAGGCCAGGTTCCCACTAGGCTAAATGCAAATATACATACTTTAAGACACTTACAGAGGATAGGACAAATAAAGTATCAATATTTAGAGTTTACGAAGTAGAAGTTACTGGAAAGTTCCAATAACTCCCTGAATGGAAGAAAAAAACTTCAACAACAGTCAACAGTGAACTTGAATAACACAACAGCTTCTGCAGCCTTTATTAATAAATAAGGAGTCTACTTTATATGAAAAAATCTTTGTTTGATATAAGCATACCCAGGTGAATCTATCATGCTGGAAATAGCTAAACATTTTTTTCACTTCTCCTAAGTTCAAAATATACCAGTTAATTTTTCCTGTGTCCAGAAATGTAGGATTACTCTGAGACTGAGGCTAAATCCTATTAATTTTAATCCTACAAATAAAGAGTTTACAAAGTTTGAAGATATGAAAACTACTGTTGTTTTAAAGTTCTTGTTTTACTGTAGTAACAGCATGAGTAATCCAAGGAAAGCATTACTGTCAGAAGTGAGCATGTGTGAACCATTATCAATGATGCCAACAAGGGATTTATGATGTTGGTGTAAATTAGCATTTCATATGCCTCATTGCATATGAGTAACGGTGGTAAGTAGGTTTCTCCATGGAATAATCACAAAGTCTGTCTCCTTGTGTCCATGGATAGGGATTGCACACATGCTATGTTCTCCTTCTCTTGTCAGAACAGCATCCAACCTAAAAGGAAGTTATGTGACAAGCCAGTAAGCATATTTAAAAAAGAAAAAAAAAAAAAAAGATGCTGTGGTGGCTCTAAGGGGATACATTTCACTGTCCTGGATATTCCCCTAGAGAAGAGCATGCACATGCTTCTCTATGGTTTCTTTATCCACATCACTCCCCTAAAACACTTGTGGAAAGTGCCACATGATTTTAAGTTGACTATAATGAGCCCAGCTTTACACCTGTAATTGGTGTTCCACATAGGCAAGTTCAGTTTAGGGGCATGCAGGGGTCTGATTCAGGGCTGAGTCATCCCGAGGTGTCAGCTGCTGCACCACTTGTACCACTGCATGTGAAGGTGAAACGCCCCTCTGGCATGACCTTTCTTCAGTTTGTGAGATGTAACAGCCAGAGCTGGCAGCACTGCTACCCGTATTAGAAAATGTCAATACATATCTTGCTGTTAGATTCAGAGTCTATTTGTATAACCTTTAATCAGTATTAGACCTGACATAGGTCAATGCAGTATCTTTGGAACCCAGATTCAAAAGCTTTACTTCAAAAACATTACAACACAAATCATACGCCTAAATGTTTATCATTCCAAACATGAGGCAACCATGCTTTGAAAATGTCAGACGGATCTGTATCTTGTTTGCTTTCTTTCTGTCTCTTTGAAAGTTCTAGCTGCAATGATTTCTCATGGATGATTTTTTGGTTATGTCTTACACATACACAAACACAGGTATTATGCTTTAAAGAAATAATCTCTTTTGTATGTTAGTCTGTTACTTATGTCCTTATAAAACTCATAAAATAAAAACACATTCGTTCCTGAAAAAGACTGTTGTTTCTGACGAGTCTATGTTCTCATTCATTTGGAGAGTCAGATACATACTTCAGGTTTTAGAGACAATATATTAAAAAGATCATGACTCCGTATATAGAGGAAAAGCCCTTCCACCTCAAATATACACTGTGTACTGAAATTCAGGTACTTGTATTGCAGGCCATGTCTAGATTTTTTTCAAGCATTTAGGAAATGAAATGTTGATAAATATTGAAGAAATTAGAGGGTTTGAGTACAATCATTACAACAAAAAAGAGAATGTTATGTTAACATGCCTCTACCAAAAGTTCATGACTTATTATTGTGTTTTTCACAAATTGGTCCATATAATGAGCAATATTTATGTGTACAATTTTCTTGAGAACTGGTTCATGTGATGAAGTGTATTATTTCTTGTAAAATGAAAAAAAAAATTAACATTTAATTCTGTTTATTAAAATAGAAAAAGATATTTGAGTCAAGGGCATCATTAAAAAGATTCCTTGTTCAGGACTCTATAACCTAGCTGTAGTTACTGTGGCAGTCAGAAATAGAAGTGGAATTTGTGGGTCTGACACTGATCTTAGTTCCTTCAATGATATGTGTGTGGTGTTTAGGGAATATAATCATTATCAAAGCCACTGTGAAGACTGCAGTATTAAAGCACGAATTTCAAATATCTGCTTAGAACATTTTCCTAAGGTTTAACGACTGAGATATGCTATAATTTTTTTTATTTGTTATGCTTGTTTTGTCTGTTTCTTTACTGGTCATACTGCACATGTAAGGGAGAGCAGTGCTCCTTTGAGGAAAGAGAACTAGCAAAAAAGACATGGGAAAGCTGTGGAGAGAAATGATGTGATTAATCTCTTCTGACTAGGTATCTACAATGTGGTTGTCTGCTTTTGAGCTTTCAGTCAGTGGAGAAAAAAGAGTGCTCTCAGGATGCAGCTCATCTGACTTATTTGTAGATATCTGTTTTAGGATAAAATAGATTGCTCCTCAGAAGAGCCTGGGTCTCCATACCAGCTGTGAAAGAGAGCTAGACAGTTATTTCAAAAGCATAAATCTGTATTATAGATGCTTATGTTTTGTCAGATGAATCCTACTGATTGACTGTAGTGAATGGAAAGAATGAGAAATTTATTTTATTCTAATAAAACTGTGCTCAGTGTTAGAGCAAAATGGTTATGGTAATTTGGATTGAATCTTTCTGCAATGTTAAACATAATGGAAGAAAAGCAGTGTAACACTAAATTGGAAGAAATGCTGGCATAGATTTAAGCATGCAATTGGTCCTGCACAAAACAACAATGCAATCAACTGTGTGTGTCTGGGAGGATATTTTTTTGTGTGCCAACCACACAGGAGTTTCCACAGTTGCAGAAATGAGATAGCTTCAAAAGAGTAGGAGGGAGGATCTCTAAGGGATGGCAGTCCAGCATGTATCACAGAGCTCACACACTATGGTGGTGTGGGAGGGTGTCTTGCTTCTGTGTGCAGTGTAGCATGGTGCAGAAATTCCTGGGATAACTGTGCTCTGTGCCAGCCAGGTGACAGGTGACATGTGCCACATCAGGCAGTGGCTTGTTTACACAGCTCTGACTATAACAAGTTGAGTCAGCACTTACCTCTGCACTCCAGACAGGTTCCAGTCCCAGTGTGGTTAGGGCAGATATCTCCAAGCTCTATGAATACAGTCAGAAAGTAGCAAAAACTGGCTGCTATGCCCCATCTCTCTGCAGTGCTACAAGATGGATTGCAATTTGTAACGAAGGCCAAAGTGCTGCGCATGAATGACTTATCGAGACACAAATGTCAAAAAACAGTAATTCATGTAAAACTCTGTAAAAGTGGTTTCATAAGTCTCTATTTCTGGTATAAATGCATGTCAGTATTAAGAAACCAAATTTTGCGGACTAGAAGACTTTAGGAAGTCAAATTATGTAACTCCCCTCAAGTCGAGATATGTGTGAGAAAATTAGATGATACAAAGTGCATTGTTACGTATTTCTGCATTTTGAGTGAATCTTGTTAACTCAAAAATATTCCAAATTTTCTGCACAAAAGCAAGAACAGAAGAGAGAATATTTTCTTCATACTTAATGATATAAAGATTTTTATCATTGGATATACTATATACATANCAATGTGGTTGTCTGCTTTTGAGCTTTCAGTCAGTGGAGAAAAAAGAGTGCTCTCAGGATGCAGCTCATCTGACTTATTTGTAGATATCTGTTTTAGGATAAAATAGATTGCTCCTCAGAAGAGCCTGGGTCTCCATACCAGCTGTGAAAGAGAGCTAGACAGTTATTTCAAAAGCATAAATCTGTATTATAGATGCTTATGTTTTGTCAGATGAATCCTACTGATTGACTGTAGTGAATGGAAAGAATGAGAAATTTATTTTATTCTAATAAAACTGTGCTCAGTGTTAGAGCAAAATGGTTATGGTAATTTGGATTGAATCTTTCTGCAATGTTAAACATAATGGAAGAAAAGCAGTGTAACACTAAATTGGAAGAAATGCTGGCATAGATTTAAGCATGCAATTGGTCCTGCACAAAACAACAATGCAATCAACTGTGTGTGTCTGGGAGGATATTTTTTTGTGTGCCAACCACACAGGAGTTTCCACAGTTGCAGAAATGAGATAGCTTCAAAAGAGTAGGAGGGAGGATCTCTAAGGGATGGCAGTCCAGCATGTATCACAGAGCTCACACACTATGGTGGTGTGGGAGGGTGTCTTGCTTCTGTGTGCAGTGTAGCATGGTGCAGAAATTCCTGGGATAACTGTGCTCTGTGCCAGCCAGGTGACAGGTGACATGTGCCACATCAGGCAGTGGCTTGTTTACACAGCTCTGACTATAACAAGTTGAGTCAGCACTTACCTCTGCACTCCAGACAGGTTCCAGTCCCAGTGTGGTTAGGGCAGATATCTCCAAGCTCTATGAATACAGTCAGAAAGTAGCAAAAACTGGCTGCTATGCCCCATCTCTCTGCAGTGCTACAAGATGGATTGCAATTTGTAACGAAGGCCAAAGTGCTGCGCATGAATGACTTATCGAGACACAAATGTCAAAAAACAGTAATTCATGTAAAACTCTGTAAAAGTGGTTTCATAAGTCTCTATTTCTGGTATAAATGCATGTCAGTATTAAGAAACCAAATTTTGCGGACTAGAAGACTTTAGGAAGTCAAATTATGTAACTCCCCTCAAGTCGAGATATGTGTGAGAAAATTAGATGATACAAAGTGCATTGTTACGTATTTCTGCATTTTGAGTGAATCTTGTTAACTCAAAAATATTCCAAATTTTCTGCACAAAAGCAAGAACAGAAGAGAGAATATTTTCTTCATACTTAATGATATAAAGATTTTTATCATTGGATATACTATATACATATATATTATAAATATAAAATATATCATATAATTGTTTGTATATAGATAGGTGTCTGAATGTATCTCTCGGCGATACTCAAAACCCAGCTGGATGCAGTCCTACACCACTTGTTCTAGCTGACCCTGTCTGAGCAGGAGGGTTGGGCTAAATGATCTTGGGAGGTCTCCCAATATAAACAATTCTGTAATTATATGAATAAGTTTAAGTAGATTTTAAACCAAAGAGAATAGAAGAAAACCTGTCTTAACCCTCCACTTTTTTTCTTTTTTTTCCCTCTAAAATATTATTGAAAATCAATTATAGTAGAAGCAAAGTCATGCAAAATATCTGCATACAAATCTTCAATCAAAAGTCCAGATTTCATCGTAAATGACAGATTTCCAATGTGAGACTTTGGATCAAGCTTGCATTTGCATTTCATTTTAACGATAAACTTAATTCAGAACTTTATTTTACATGACAGCCAAGATACATTCTCTTCTGAATCTCTGTGATCTTTCTCAACCTTGGCTGTATCGAGTTGTCAAGTTCTAATTAATTTTATTTGTTAGATCAAGGAAAAATATTTGCAAAGATAACTGGAAAAACAAAAGCCTAAAATACAGCCATGGATTGTATAAAATCATTCAGAAAATCTGACAGGTTCTTAGAAAATCATCTGTGATTAATGCTCAGTTCCACTGGCAGCTCTCTTGTAAAATTCACCGACAATGGTAGCTAATGACCTTATCAGGCCCTACTCTTCTGATGAAACCTTCTCCTCATCACTTCCCTGCTAGAGTTGTGTGCCAGTCTACTGTGAGACTGTGTGTGATCACACGGAAATTACTGCTCTTTCTTCTTTTCAATTCTAATAAGAAAGAGAATCAGGTGAGTCAGTTACGGTTCATTATGGATGCTACAGAGGACGGAAAACGCAGAATTTCATAGTTTAAAGTAGTCGAGTTCAGACTGGGCTTGATACTGTGGGTAAACAGAGATAAGAAGGCAATGGAATTGTCTCCTTCCAAACTCATATAGTATGCCTATGCTAGAGCTGCTATCAGATCTGTGGCTGATGTAAATTGACACAGTATGAGAAATTCAGCAGTTTCACTTACAGATATCAGATAGGGATGGATTCCAAAGGAGAACAGCATGCTGGAAGGTAGCGTCAGCAACAGTCCTTGACTCTGCGAAAGTTAACAAAGGTGAATTCCAGACTGAGGCATAATATTTCAATTCCTTACTGAGTGCTGGCTATTGATTTTAAAAAATAAATCAAAACACAGTTTATTACAGAATACATTTTCTTTAAATAATTTTCATGTGTTTATATGTTGTCACCCCTTCCTGGCACATTACCTTTCTATTTATAAGCACTTTCCTGATTATCATTGTGATGGGTTGAGCCTGAGCTGATGGACAGCTCGTCTGACCAGTGGCGCTTTTCGAAATTTCCATATATAAAGGCTGGAGGGACAGGAAGTTTCTCTCTTTTTGGGGTTTGGCATTCCAGCAGGAGGTGGGGAGGGAATGGCGGCCGAGGTTTTCGCTCCNTGAGAAGCTGTAATGTGTAGAGATATAAGGAACTTTTAAGATTTTCTGTGGAGAAGCGAGTTGCTGCTTTAAGCTAGAAGCTGTTCACCCTTAAAAAAAGGACTACCCCATGTTGTGGCCCATGTGATCCCATATCCATGGGAGAGGTGTTTTCCCGGTAACAGCTTTATTCCCGGGCGGGGGGCTGTTGTACTGGGGCTGATACGGTTTTGGAAGACCACGGATTGCAAAGGAAACCTTTTTTCCTCCTTACTCGATAGAAAGATTCTTAAAATTGTGAATACTGACTTAAGAATTATGTGATGTTATCCTTTGTGCTGATTTAGGGAAGAAGAAAGGAGGAGGGGGGTGTGAGTGAAAAGAGGGATTTTGCTTTGATTTTCTTATTATTTTATTTTCTCTTTTAATTCTGTTAATAAACTTTTCATTTTCTTTAAGTTTGAGCCTGTTTTGCAGTCCTCCAAATCTCCTATCTCACAAAAGATAAAGAAGTAAACTGAAACCACTACAATCATGCCTCCAATTCATTGCAGTTCTCACTATAAAGTTATTTTTCAAGTGACAGCTGAAGTTGTGAATGGTTATTGAAATCTGTATGTGGGTTTCACATACGCAAACCTTGTGGTAAAAGTCCCACAACAGCACTCCCTATATATCTTCTAAAAAACCCAGAGTCAAACCATGACATTAACTACAGAAAACTGGGAATATTTGTCTATTGCTGTTTATGTCTTTCCTTTGCAGTCATATTTTTTCTCTTTTCACACTGTTTGGGGATTTTTGGTTGGTTGGTTTTTGGATTTCTTAAAACATGATTGCAATGTGCACTGCTCTAAAATGTCTAATACAATTGGGTATTTTTTCCTGTTTGTTTGCTTTTCTTCTGTTAGTTACAGTTAGGAAATATAAATGTAATTATTAATCATAAAAAATCTGCATTTAACTGATCAGATTTGCTAGCATTTTTAAATGACTCCTATATTCACCTAATGATAAGTTTGAAGCAGGGTTGTGATTCCTTTTGCAAAGTTCTGTATTATTTTAATAGTGAATATGTCCTTAAATGAATGTGCTGTAATATTCATGCCTTATTTGGTTGTCACAAACTAACACTTAATATCACAATTGTGTAATAAGATGTATTAAATGTTCTTATAATGGATTACTGTTCATTTGGAAAGCTGTCCATTAACAAATGAAGTGGACAAGAAAACTTGTATATTTTAGGGATTTTAATTCTAATTACTAACAAAGAAGAACGGAAATAGTGTACTAAACAACTGATACAGTTTGATGACGAGTAGGCAAATGCTGTAGATGACATAAGACATACCTCAGATGAACATTAACACTCTTGGAGAAAGTCCTTCTATAAACTGTAAAGCTTATTATTTGTTGCATTTTCTAAACAATTATTATTTTTAAGGATCAAGTTTTACTATTTTAAATACATTTTCCCCAAAACTAGTACTCATGGGTGTCATACTTAGCTTCCAGTATTTCTTCACTGGCCCATACAGCCTCTGTCTTAGCTCCTGGCTGAGTTAGGCAACAAGAAATGTCATACACACAATTGCTGGAAGATATAATCCCTCTAAATCTCATTAGAGAGCCAAAACAAGTAGTCAGGGAAAAGTCCCATTGATCAAGCATCTTCTAGGATTAAAAAAATGTATTCTTGGTAATGGCAGAGGCCCTTATCCTATGTTTCTAATGTAGATCCCTAAGGTAGGCACATGTAAGTGCATTTTAGGTACTTTTCCTAGGGAAGAGATAAGGTCTTCTTAAAATTAACACCCATAGACAAAACCAAAGCTGTGAAATTAATAGGTCTTCCTGAAGACCCTTCTAGTCTAGTGTTCCAGCAGGCATCTGGGGTTGCAAAAGATGGCTGACTTCATCTTCATACTGGAAAGCCTTAAAAAACCCCAAAACATGCTCACAATGCTTTTTGTGAAAAGAGAATCTCCTGAAAAGAGATGCAGGTGAGTTACCATTACTGATCACTGACAGCAGAGCTTTCAGGGATGCAAGGCTTTGGGATCTGATTGTGATCTCCCTTACATCCGTAGAACACAGTATATCCAGGAAATTGTTCCTGACTTACTTTGAGATATATGAGACAATATGTCAACACTGCAAAACATATTTTTTTCCATGCAACATTTTTTTGTTTTGTTATTTGATTTAATATATTTTCACAACCAACCATTTCTTTTTTTCCCTGCCACTCTTATGCTTTTCTTTACCACTGGCTTACTAAGAGAGCACTTTCAAGAAAGCAAATTTTTTAAATGCGTGCACTTGTGTGTGCTAGCGCAGGCAGGATGCAGCAATAATCACAAAAGCACAGCTGAAATGCAAAAAGGAAATTTATTTCCATTACCTCACCAATGAGATGATCCCCCAAGCAGCACCCAGCCAGAGGCACACAAGAGGGGACACAGAGACTGAGCACTCAGTCCATGCTAGAGAGTGACCTGCTCCTTTTGCCTGTCCATCAGGGATCCACACCACTATAGTTACCAGTGTGTTCTGATCTTTCGTGCATCAGGGCAGGAATCTCAAGCATGAGAGGGTGTCTCTGTCACAGGCCTGTGTCATCTAAAGATGCATCTTCTACTTGTCAAACACACAAGACTAAACAGTGATTAGCACGATGTATGTCCTTTCCTATACAAGTCTGTCGAGCATGTTCACAGTCCTCGTCAGCCTTCCATTATTTTCCTGTAGTACTGCTTCAGAACACAAGTAATGAAAAAACTAAAAAAAAATACTTCCTTCTCTTAAAAGAAAGAAGTTTGGTTTGTTTTTTTTAATGGTTTGCAGATTTGTCCGTTTTGTATATATGAAGACCAAAAAGAATGTTCATATAGAAACATATTCCAGTTGTGGCCTTTGCCAAATGTTCTATGAATATCTTCTTTGTTTTGTCTACACCTTCTTAGGATGAAAAAGCAGCACTGAATGCAGCAAAAATTCGTAGTTTAGAAAAGTATTTTCAAAGTGTTTTTCGAGGTTAATACATCTGCATGATAGTGAAAAAGATATTCTCTTTCCTATCTCCTGTTTGTCCGTTCCTGTCCACTCTAAAGATATTTCTTTCAACAAAAGGCAAAGATAAAGATTTTATGAAGAGATACTCTGAATTAAATACTCTGAACTATGACACTTATGGGTATTACTTGGGCATGTATGAGATATCTTTGGTGCTGACCTTATCTACCACTCTAAAGCAAAAAACAGCAAAGGTACATTTTATTTTGGAAGCAAATGTTAAGTCTGAGAAAATATTCTTATTTAGTTTTTTATCACGGGAAGCATTACAATCATTGCTAGGTATTACAGTCATTGCTGGATCATAACTTCCTGACCGTATTCTGTTAACTCTCATTGAAGTGGATTGTTTACTACCAAGTGGTCCTCTGAGAGAAACTATAAAGGAAATTTTATGCCCTTGAAACTAGAGAGAAGTCTGACAATTAGTTTAGTAGTACTTCAGTTTCTCCCCAGTTATTAATGAAGTTATGCTCAGGACCATATGGAGTTGATGGAGGTGTGCTGTCCAAGCCCTACAAACTCTGTGAGACTTTGCTTGTGAGTGGGTTTGCCAACGCAGTTCCAAATGCTGTATTAGGGACTTAAAGGAAAACCAAACCAAAGAAGGAACACTGAGAAGAAAATTTACAGAATTAGAAGTAAAGGGTGTTCTAAAGGTGGGGTTCCATGAATGTTATCTATATAGCATTTCTGAAGCAGCTGTTAATCAGGAACAAGAGAATTGGAAGGTACCTAAGTGCCACTCTCCTGGCCATTCTCACCACGATTTTCTGCGTAATCCTTTGTTCCAGGAAGAGGTGACAACTCTCTTTGTGCTTCAAACTGTACAGAAACTATGCAGCCTGCCCTGAATATCCCCTATCTAGCATCAGGTCATCCTACTTTTGTTCAATCAAGGCAAATAGAAAACTTTTGGACAGCTTGGTTTATGGTTGGTACAGCATGTTATTTAAAGTTTTATTTTTCTACTTGCAAGAAACACTATATTATAAAGAAGATAGGTGTTTTTTAGCAAACTGCTTCTTTCATAAGATGTTTTGAAGCTGCTCAGAGGTTTGCAGTGTTAGAAATTGTTTGTAGAATGATAAATTAATGGGCAAAATGTAAGTGAAAAAGGTCACAGGTCTATTACGTGCAGATAGAAATATCAACATAATTTTTGCTGTCTTACAAAGATAAATCGTGTTGTTGACAAAACCAAAATATGTGAATGTCAACCCAAATATCGAATCTGTCACAATAAAAAGTAAAACCAAACCACACAGTTTCGATGGAAAGCTATAGGGAAAATTACTTTTAAAATGTTTTTATTAATTAACTAATAATAACATGATCCGGTTTTTGCATTACCATTTTGAGTTCTCTTTGAAAAGAATTTGGACCAAGATACTTATGAATCAACGGGGCATCAGTAGATCATCATAGAAATGAAGACACAAGGAGCATGTGTAGGAGATTTAGTACGTAAACACAATTGCATCCATACAGCTAGTATAAGATGGAAATTCTGACTTTATTCTAGTTGAACAACGTGTTAAACTTAATTAAGTGTAACAAATACACTATAAAAAGCTCAGAAGGCAAACTATTTTAGTGCGCACTTTCCTTCAGTAAGCGCATTACTTTACACAGAAATTACTATTATCTATATGTTTTCATGTTTATTTTTAATGTCAGGAAAAGAAATAACAATCTGAAAATTTCCCTCTCTATCTTTTATCTTTTTTTTTAAACTGGACTAAATAAAACAATATAAGTGAAAAATTACCAAAGGCATGTATAAACATAAAATATTTGGCTAGAAGGGAAGATATATTTCAGGAGATGATGGATCCCATATGCTGTTTAACCCCGGTATCCTGAAACAACTGTACAAACCAGCAAATTCAATATTTGGCTTCTTACATTAAAGAAATTAAAAATTAAGAGATATGAACATGGAGTTTATAATAGAGCAACTTTTTTTCCAGAGTCCTCTAAGATGAACAACATTTTTTATGCTCAGGGAGTACATTCCCAACACTGTGGTTTCCCTAAGGTCAATAAGATGCTGTAGTGCAGTTAGAGCAATCAGATATGACCTTTAACAGTTTTAATTTTCTTTCCCACTGTAATTTGAGGAAAAAACATTTGAGAAAATCATTATACTTTTCTTGCCTTGCTTGAAT
This sequence comes from Aleadryas rufinucha, assembly GCA_013397815.1. Lineage (NCBI taxonomy): Eukaryota > Metazoa > Chordata > Aves > Passeriformes > Aleadryas > Aleadryas rufinucha. The sequence continues at coordinate 193,786 of VZTH01008567.1, read as the reverse complement.
TGGCTCATTTTGTCTAAGATAGGGCACCACTGACGCTGACTAAACAGTATATTTAACAGGTTCATATGTGGTTCAGTTCCCTCTCACGCTGGTGGCTGTGGGGTTACAATTTTCTAAGGAATTTACAGTGCTAATTTACTGTGCTTCCTGCTTACGAAGACAGTAATAAAGCTGAGGCAAATACAGATGCTCAGAGCTGAGGGGAACAAATGGGATGGGGAAGCCTCAAAGCCTGAGAAGGTGAGAAGAGGATTTAGTGCAATGTTATTTTTTTCACCTGTTCCATAACCTACACTCTAAAAGGTAGGGAGAGACATAGTACAAAACAGTTTATGGTTCTTCTGAGGAGTTCCTTGCACAACCTCAACTCTTTTTGCACTGCCCATATTAATGAACCAAGCAGTTAACCTGTAACAGGAAGCAGCTGCACTGTTAGGATATTTATTCTTCTGGAAAGAAGTTTAGAACATAACAGTAATGGTGTTTGAGTGAAATAAGTACTAGTGATTTCCCTCAGAAGTATTACTTCCACACATTTTTTTCTTAAAGAAAGTCTTCAACCCACCAGGACGGCGGGTACTGGGATCTAGAACCACTGAGATGAGGCTGCAAGTCCATACACCATTGTGAGAAAGAATATCATAGCTTTAACCCAGTGAAATTAGATTCTGCCTGTTTTACAAAGAAAAGAGGCTTGTATATGTGTGTGTGCATGTATAAGTTCAATATATACTGAAAACTACAATACAAATTCAAACACAGCTGAGAAACAATAAGTTAATTTAAGGAAAAACTTGACTTGGGCTGAAATGGCCTAAGATTTTCATTAATTATTTTTTAACACATTAACAACTGCTTATTTTTTTTGCTATTGATAATATCAGTATTGATATTGATAATATCAACTGGGGCCAGTTGATTCTCAGTTTAGAATCATGTTGCTATCTATATCATATGATCTGCTTTTCTTTCAACCCTATCTTTTGAAGAAGGAGCAATGACAATCAGAACTCAGCTTTACCTTGCCTAAACCTTTCTCATTCTGTTAGGAAGAGAAAGAAACTGAAGTATATTTCACATGAGAATAATGACATCAGGAAAATTCAACTATTAGATGGAACATATAAAATATTTTTCTCTGAATGCTCATTCACTCAATGTCAGAAGGAAAATTAGGACAAAATATTCAGTCTGAATAGGGGACTTGAAAGACAGGAGAGTAGTAAAGTTACAAAAATAATTACGTGTCTAGAACACCATAATGGTGGATTTTCTTAAATCCATTTGGGAACAACTCCTGGCTTTTGGTTGTTCGCTTACTTGAGAGGCCTTTCAGGGGCTGTAAAATTGGCTAGATTTTGGGATTTGGTCTAGCAGTTGGCTTCACTTAGGAGGACATAATTAGGAGTCAATGTGTATGCTTTTTTTCCTAGGCTCTTTTAGGGCAGGAATATTACAAGGGAAGCAAACACCCTTTTTGGGTTGTGGTTTTTTTTTTTTTT